>JAOCZM010000080.1:0-246718 GCA_026122235.1 Vinca minor
TTTGGGTAAGTATCTTTGCTACTATTATCCAAGATGATAAGATGAGGACTAAGTGGTTGAAATGCGAGGGTTGTTGCCTCGTATTCGGGAGTAGATTATCCGGGTATCGTTCCACTTCATTTATGGACGCGTGCGGAGGAGCTTGGATGTGGAGGTGAGTTTAAGACCACCGAGAGTGACAGGAAGAGACCTTATCCTTTTGGGGCACATGGTCAGAGTTCTCGTCCCAACTCAACTGTACCTTTGGCTGGGAAGAGGTTTACTCCCACCTCGGGACCTACCAACACCTATAGGCCAAGGGCAGGGACTGGAGCGAACTTGACCAAGATTGGGGGATCAGCGGGAACGTCCACTGCTGCGGGGCAGATGGTTGCATGTGGTAGATGTGGGAGGACTCATTATGGGAACTGTAGATGGGCATCAGGGACTTGTTTCAGGTGTGGCAAGGCAGGCCACAGAGTTCAGGACTGTCCAGATCCACCACCAGTTGCGAGTCATACTACAGGGGTTGCACCAATAGTGGGAGACAACAGGCAGAAGCCTAATGCTAGGGTCTTTGCCTTGACTCAGCAAGAGGTGAGGGATGCTTGAGATGTTGTTACTGGTACACTTGCTCATCAACTCAGTACATGCATATGTGTTGTTTGATTGCGAGGGCAACCCGTTCATTTATGTATCGTAGGTTTGCTAAGAAACTTAAGACCTCACTGTTAGTATTACAGAAACCTATAGAGTTATGGTACCTAGTGGGAAGGTGTTGGAGTCGAACTTGGTTCATAAGGGAGTGCTAGGGTAGAGATAGACTCGAGAATTCTTGAAGCATATCTCATTCGACTTCGGATGGTAGATTTCGATGTGATCTTGGGTATGGGCTGGTTGTATAAGCACCATGCCTTGGTTGACTATCGGGAGAGAAGAATTCGATTCGCGACCGAGGGATCGGGATGTGTTTGAGTTTCAAGGATCCGTTAAGAAGATGAGTGGTAGGATTATGCCCGTTATATCGGCGTTGAAGGCGAAAGTGCATCAAGAAGAGGCTGCGAGGCTTTTACAGCTTACTGCGGTGGCGAATGATGATAAGGAAGTTCGGCTTAGGGCGTTTACGTGGTGAGCGAGTTCGGGGATGTATTTCCCAGACGATTTGCTGGGTATTCCACCGGTTCGGGAGATCGACTTTGAAATTTTGTTAAAACCCGATGCGGAGCCCATCTCTAAGGCCCCATGTCGGATGGCACCAAGCTGAGTTAAAGGAGTTGCAAGCTCATCTTCAGGAGCTTCTCGATAAGAAGTTCATAAGACCGAGCGTTTCGCCTTGGTGGCTCCGATTTTGTTTGTGAAGAAGGACGGTAGTATGCGGATGTGTATCGACAATGGGGAGTTGAACAAGATAACTATCAAGAATCGATACCCTCAGCCACATCGACGTCCTGTTTGATCAGTTGAAGAGAGTAATGGTGTTTTTCAAATTTGATTTGAGGTCAGGGTATCATCAATTGAGGATTACACCCGAGGATATCTCGAAGAGTGCCTTTAGAACCCGCTATGGGCATTATGAGTTCCTTGTGATGCCGTTTGGAATGACTAACGCACCTGCGGCATTCATGGACATGATGAGCCGTGTCTTCGAGATTATCTAGACAAGTTCGTGGTGGTCTTCATCGACGATATTTTGATTTATTCACCGTCGGATGAAGCTCACGAGGAGCACCTGAGATTGGTTTTAGAGGTTCTGAGGAAGGAGAAGTTATACGCCAAGTTCAGCAAATGTGAGTTTTGGCTGAGGAGTATCTCGTTCTTGGGGCACGTAGTCTCAGCCCGAAGGGGGTAGCTGTTGACCACTAGCAAGGTAGAGGCAATCGTGGATTGGCCTACACCAAAAGCTGTAAGTGAGATAAGGAGTTTCCCCGGGTCTAGCGAGGATACTACCGGAAGTTCGTTCGAGGGATTTCTCACGCATTGCCGCTCCGTTGACTCGGCTCACTCGAGAAGGGGTTAAGTTTGAATGGGGGACCGGAATGTGAGAAGAGTTTCCAAGTGTTGAAGGAGAAGTTGACTACGGCACCAGTGTTGACCTTACCATCGGAGTCTGGAGGTTTCACCATTTATAGCGATGCTTCGGGAATTGGTTTGGGTTGTGTTTTGATGCAGAATGGGAAGGTTATAGCTTATGCTTCGAGGCAGCTAAAACCTTATGAGAAGAACTACCCTACGCATGACTTGGAGTTGGCAGCGGTCGTGTTTGCCTTGAAGTTGTGGGGGCTTTACCTGTATGGAGAACCGTGTGAGGTTTTCACCGATCACCAAAGCCTCAAATACATTTTCACACAAAAGGAACTTAATATGAGGCAGAGGCGATGGTTGGAGTTGTTGAAAGATTATGATCTTACTATTAGTTACCATCCCGGTAAAGCTAATCGGGTAGCGGATGCTTTGAGTAGAAAGAGCTCGGGGCAGATATCAACATTAATAACTGATCAGCGGGAGTTAATTGTTGAGTTCGAAAAGTTGGGGCTAGAGGTTGTTGAATCTACCGAAGCCGTCTTGGCAGCCTTGGTAGCTCAACCATCAATCTTGGAAAGGATTAAAGAGGCGCGATTGTTAGATCCAGATTTGGTTAAGGAACGGCACTTGGTACAGTCTAAGGCGGAAACAGATTATTAGATACACGAAGATGGGAGTCTTCGATTTCGGGGCAGATTGTGTGTACCTTCAGACTCGGTGCTGAAGTTCGAGATTCTTCGGGAAGCGCACAATTCTAGGCTACTCGGTGCATCGAGGGCATCGAAGATGTATAAGGATTTGAAGGAGAACTTTTGGTGGAGAGGCACTGAAGCGGGACATAGCCGAGTTTGTGGTTAAGTGTCTTGTGTGCCCGGCGAGTTAAGGCGGAACATCGAGAGACCCGCGGTTTTCTTAAACCTCTTGATATTCCTGTGTGGAAGTGGGAACATATCACGATGGATTTTGTGGTCGGGTTACCTAAGGATAAGGCGGGAAGGATACTATCACGGGTGATTGTAGATCGACTTACGAAATCGGCCCATTTCTTACCGAGTGAAGATTCTGCGACGATGGATACCTTAGTTCAGCTTTACATGGATGAGATTGTTCGTCTACGGGGGTACCGGTGAGTATTGTTTCGGATCGAGATACACGATTCGTGTCTCGATTTTGGAAGAGTTTCAACGAGGCTATGGGGACGAAGTTGTCTTTGAGTACTTGCCTATCACCCTCAAACCGGCAGGCGATCCGAGAGGACAATTCGAGACTTTGGAAGATATGCTACGGGCATGTGTCTTGGATTTCAAGGGTAGTTGGGTAGACCACTTGACATTGGTGGAGTTTGCCTATAACAATAGTTACCAAGCTAGCATCGGGATAGCACCGTACGAGGCATTGTATGGGAGGAAGTGCGAGATCTCGGTATGTTGGGATGACATCGGGGAGAAGGTGATAACGAGGTCTGAGTTGAGTGCGAGTAGCGTTGGAGAATGTACCATTGATTCGGGAGCGAATCAAGGCCGCCCAAGACCGGCGGAAGAGTTGGGCGGATAGTAGCGTAGGCCGTTGGAGTTTGGGATTCTTTGAGAAGGTGTATCTTCGAGTTTCACCAACGAGAGGAGTTATGAGGTTCGGGAAGAGCGGAAAGCTAAGCCCGAGGTACATCGGTCCGTACGAGATTCTTGAGAAGGTGGAGGAGTTAGCCTATCGTTTGGCTTTGCCGCCAACGCTGTCACGGGTACATAACGTATTCCACGTGTCACAGTTGAGGCGGTATGTGCCTGACCCGAGTCATGTCCCGGAAGCTGAGCCGTTGGAAGTTAGAGAGGATCTATCCTACGAGGAAGTGCCGGATCAGATTGTGGATAGGAAAGATCAAGTCCTGAGGCGCAGGACTATACCTTATGTGAAGATTTAGTGGTCTAACCATTCTGAGCGGGAAGCTATTAGGGGGTTGGAAGAGGAAGCTCGAGTGAAGTATCCTCACCTGTTCGATAACTCAGGTTAGTCAGTTTCGGGGACGAAACTCTTATAAGGGGGGAGGATGTGATACCCGAAATTTTTCCCCAATTTGATTTTTGTGAATTATGTGATTTAAGAGATTTAATTGCATAATTTTGTGCTTATATTAAATGCCATATTAAATATTACGTGACTATGTGTTTTTTTTATTTTTATAACATGAAACGTGTTACTTTGGTGTACGTTTTTGGGGCATTTCATTGGGGATTTATTTGCGTTTCACCTAAATGTATAACTACATAAGTAATTAGTAAAATAAAAAATAAAAGAAGAAAGGAAAACAGGGGTATATATATATTATATATATATATATATATATATATATATATATATATATATATATATATATATATATATATATATATATATATATATATGGCTTGTAGGTAGGAAACAACCTAATGAATGAATTAAATATAAAAGAAATAGTAGCTATATATATACTAGGACTTCACTAGGCTAAAAAAAAGGATAAACAAACCTATACTTACATTGTAAACGTGAAAGCAGAGAGCAAAAGAAGAGAGTGGCGGCGGCTTCTCTCTCTCGGCGCAAGAAGAAAAAATAAACGGCTCTTTTCTCTCTCTCTCTCGGTTGCGCAGCAAGGAGACAAGTCCTTGTCTTCTCTCGGAAATTGTGTAAGGCAGTAGGCTGCCAGGAATAAAAAAAAAGGGGGTTAAAAATATTTCTGTCAAGAATTTTGATATTCGCAAGGTTGTTTTGCGGATTTATTTCTCTCGTTTTATCACCGTAACGGTAGGGACCTCGCTGTCCATTATTAAATTCTGTTTTATAATACTGATCACTGCTGAATTTTTATTCTGAAATAATTATTACTGTTAAATTTCTGCTATGGCCTTAATTACTGTATTTGAGGATATTAGGTTGCATAAACTGTTAGAGATTGAGCATTGTCTTGATGTAATGTTTTTAATTATTTTAATTGTGTTATGTATTAGACCATCAATGTTGCAACTAATGTTACGTATTTTAAGTGTGTTAGTCATATAATCTTTTATTGAACATATATTCTATTGATGTTGTCTCTTAATGTTAATGATGTTTGTAATATGCAGCCTATAGTATTCATACAAAATATGCAACATTTTTTCTTATTGTTGTTATATGGCACATATTTTTTTACTGTAATTTCCTTTACCTTCTAATCATTGCAATTAGGATTGTTATGGTTACTCAGTGCACACAATCATTTTCTCTCTGCATGTTTTGTCAATTGTACAGTCTTCACGGTTTTTGCACAATATTTACCACACTTGTTGATTGATTTGTGTAAACTGTAAACTAGCATGTAATTATTTGTAATGTATTATTGTTATATTTGCATTCACATATTTATTGTGTAGGACTTAGTATTTGTATTAAATTTACATATAGACTATTTATAATAGGGTAAATCACACATATTTGGGTAAATTGAGCATGCCTTATAACATGTTTCCAACTACTTTAATTAATTGTCAAACATATCTATAAAGCTGTTTATGTACTGGTTGTGTAAGCTGTTACGTAATGGCCTTTTGATTAATCGTTTGAGTCTCAATTGGAGCAGTCTATTTGGAGTCGTTGATGTTGTCCTAAGTGGTTATAGTCGAGCCAGTACGTCATCCCCTATTGAGTGCGTCTAGGAGCGGTAGTTAGCGAGGATCCGTCGCCTATACATTACGATTTGTTCTGCGGTCCCAAGTGACCTTTACGCTGCAGTTACATTGCAGGGTCCGCATCTGATGGGGCTAATCATCAGATACGGTAGAGGTTTTGTGGAGTCCCTGTTTGGGGGTGATGATACAATGTAATGGATGGATCCTTAAAATCTGGCTCCGTCATTTGGGGGGTAATCCGAACTCTACGCGTTGATCTTGAACCTTCCTAGTTTGGTTAATAAGCTGGGACCACTATCGTTATTCTTGAGTATGAGTGACTAGGCGAGTAAGCTCATGTGGTGGGAGTTGTGTCATAGCCTTAGCGATGTTCTAAGTATCTAAGGCGAGTATGTGATTGGGCGTACTAGGATGGGCAATGCGTGGTGCTTGTCGTATACTCGGTTATGGAATCGTTTAGGTGCGAAGAATGTTATTAATTTGCTTAACTGTTGCATTATATGTGTTCATCTTTGTTTGGGTCTTTAATTGTTGTTTGTTGGAGTCTATTTGGTCCCATATGAGTTGGGAGAGTTGGGTATTGTTTAGTGCATTTTTGCACAAGCTTAAATCCATTTTTCTGAAAACCGCGGTTATGCGGTCCAACATGTTACATTACATTACGATACATTATACTGTACTACGCTGTCCTTCACGGGGTTCTGAGTCGTATAAGACTTGGGATGAGTCATTGCATATATTTTCATAGGGGTATTTTGGGAAATGGGCATTTGCATTAACTGTATCTGTTTGATGTCTCTGCTTCTGTTCTGTCATTTTTATCTTTATCACTGTTTTAGGTTCTGCTTGAGCACCGGAGCTCGAGTCCCATATCCTATTTTCTTATTTTTGCTTGATGACTTAGGTGAAGACCTATACTATGATGATGGCACATGGGATGGGGGGTTACAGAGTGATTCTAAAGCGGCTAGTTCGGGGGACATTGTTTTACCACTTTCTTAGTTAGATAATTTGGAACTTGTAGTTCAATTATCGGTTGTAATAAACTTAGGAGACTTCCTTTTCAAATTATGTTTCCGTTAATACTTTATTATTGCTATTTTTTTGGAACTTGAATAATGAACTCCTTTAAATAGAAATTCTCCGATTGTGGCTTTGGTGTTTCATTTACCAATGGGGCACTTTGCCATGTCATTATTCGGACTCGGGGTGTGACAACGGCAGCGAGATGTGATTCTTTAGGACATGCTTGGAATCTAGCACATAAGCATACGACAAACATGATATCCGGCCTACTAGCGGTAAGATAAAGAAGAGAGCCAATCATACCTCTATACCTTGTTTCATCTACCGGTTTACCTTTTTCATCCCTGTCAAGCTTGATGGTTGCACTCATCGGTGTTTTGCTTTCATTTGCACCATCCATTCCAAACCGTTTAAGTAGTTCTTTAGTGTACTTGGCTTGGTTGATGAAAAATCCTTCATTTGTTTGTTTGATTTGTAATCCAAGGAAGTAGTTGAGCTCTCCCATCATGCTCATCTCAAATTCATCTTGCATTAGTTTAGCAAATTCTTCACAAAGCACTTCATTTGTTGAACCAAAAATAATGTCATCAACATATATTTGCACAAGTAAGATGTCATGAGATGCATTTGTTTTAATGAAAAGGGTGGTGTCAACAAGACCTCTTGAAAAACCAATAGAAATGAGAAACTTGCTCAAACGCTCATACCAAGCACGAGGAGCTTGTTTTAAACCATACATTGCTTTTGTAAGTTTGTAAACATGGTTTGGAAATTTTTCATGCACAAAACCGGGAGGTTGTTCAACATATACTTCCTCCTCAATAAAGCCATTTAGAAATGCACTTTTCACATCCATTTGAAATAGTTTAATACCTTTAAAACAAGCAAAAGCAAGAAGCATTCTAATAGATTCAAGTCTAGGTACGGGAGCAAAAGTTTCCTCAAAATCAATGCCCTCCTCTTGATTAAATCCTTGGGCAACAAGTCTAGCTTTGTTTCTTATAATCTCCCCAGAGCTCATAAAGTTTATTACTGAAAAAATCCATTTTGTTCCAATAATAAGGCGATCAATAGGTCTAGGGACTAATGTCAAAACTTGATTTCTTTCAAATTGATTAAGTTCCTCTTGCATAGCCAAAATCCAAAAGTAATCACGTAAAGCTTCATGAATGTTCTTAGGTTCTATAGAAGAAAGTAAAGCAAGATTATCTATGAAATACCGCCTTGTTTTGACGCTTGACGGATGGATCACCAATGATTTGCTCTTGAGGGTGACCTTGCTTGTATATCCAATCCTTTGGTAGCTCATTTGTTGAAGGATCATTGATTTGAGTGACTTGGGGGGATCATTTTGAGTAGTTTCAATGTCCTCCTCATCCTTAGAATTATCATCCAACATAGGAGCTTGATGGATTTCATTTACACTTTCCAAGGGCATACCTATATCATCATCATTTTTTCTAGGCATGTATATGTTAGATTCATCAAAAAGACACATGCATGGACTCTTCAATACACAAGGTTCTTTTATTATATACCCTATAAGCCTTTTTGTTTGAAGAATAGCCAAGAAATATTCCTTCGTCGGGTTCTTGTCAAATTTTCCAAGGCTATCTTTAATGTTGAGCACAAAACATTTGCAACCAAAAACTTTGAAATATGAGATTGAGGGTATTTTTTCCAAAGATAAGCTCAAAAGGAGTTTTTCCAACAAAATGCCTTAAAAGAACTCTATTAACAATATAACAAGCGAGTGTTCACGGCTCGGCCCAAAAATATTTTGGTAAAGAATTTTCACTAAGCATAGACCTAGCCATTTCTTGTAAAGTTCTATTTTTCCTTTCAACAACCCCATTTTGTTGAGGCGTTTTTGGAGCCAAAAAGTTATGTGTGATGCCATTTTCATTACAAAACTTTTCAAAAAATTGATTGTTAAATTCCCTCCCATTATCACTTCTCAAGGTAACAAGTTTTAGTTCAAGCGAGTTTTGTACCTTTTTGAAAAGATTTGAAAACTCATGGAAGGTGTCATTTTTTGTGCAAGAAAAAGTACCCAAGTGAATCTTGAAAAATCATCCACAATAACAAAGGCATACCTCTTACCACCTAAGCTAGGGGTCCTCATTGGTCCAAAAAGATCAAGATGAACAAGTTCAAGTGGTTTAGAAGTGGAAACCATTTGTTTAGGCTTGAAAGACGTTTTTGTTTGTTTTCCAAATTGACAAGCATCACAAAGACGGTTTTTCTCATATTTCACTTTTGGAAGCCCACGCACTAGCTCTTTAGAGGAAAGATTATTTAAGAGATCCATTCTCACATGACCAAGCCGACGGTGCCATAAGAATGCATCATCTTCATTTATGGATAAGCATTTAAAATCGCATGCAACAAGATCATCCAAAGACAGCATATAAACATTACCGGTTCTATTAGCAACAAGCACTTTTTCATGAGAAGAGCTATCAACAATAGAGCAAGCCTTTTTGCTAAACATAACATCAAAACCATTATCACAAAGTTGGCTAATACTAAGCAAATTATATTTGAGGCTATCAACAAGAAGAACATGCTTAACAAGAGTTGATGAACCTTTACCGACATTTCCAATGCCAATGATTCTACCCTTCTTTTTGTCCCCAAACGTGACATAACCTTCATAGATAGGTTCCATTTCTCTGACTAATGAGGCGTCTCCGGTCATGTGGCGACAACATCCACTATCAAGAAACCATTGAGCCGGAGTATTTACCTTGCTGGCAAGTACCTAAGACAAAGGAGCATGAGTGACTTTTGGTACCCACACTTGTTTGGGTCCTTGAGGGTTAGTTAAAATACGCTTGATTCTCCGTACAGTTTTTACTCCCTTTTCAATTTTTCTCTTCACATAACATCTAGCACTAGTGTGTCCAAATTTTCCACAATATGTGCAACAAGTAGATGGCTTAAAAAATTTGTGAATATGCTCACGATATCTATTTTTTCTTATGTGAGGTACTAGCATGCACAAAGTGATTTCTAGGTAACTTAGAAGAGCTAGCAATATCAATGTGAGTCGAATGTATATAGCCTAATCCATGTTTATCATTTGAAGTACGTTGCATACAAAGAATTTGATCAAGAGCTTTTGTTCCTTTGGTGAACTTATCAACAAGTGAGGTGAGATCAACAACTTTGGTTTTTAAACAATCAAACTCAACAAGTTTGCATTCAAGAGAAAACAATTTATCATAGGCTTCTTGATATTTTAATGAGGAAGTTTTGCAAGTAGTCATAAGCTTTTCTTTTTCGATTTTCAAGCAATCAACAACATCATATAGCTTTTTGTTTTCACTAAACAACCTAGATCTTTCTTCAAACAAGGATTCAATTTTAAGCTTCATTTCTTGGTTTTGCTTAGCACATTTCTTAAGTTGATCAAACATATCACACAAAAGTTCATTAGGATCATCTTCAGCATCATCAAGGGAGTTAGAAGTAGTGGGTGTAAGATGTACCTCATTCCCAAAAGCCATGAAGCAAACATTTGCGTTTTCCTCTTCTTCTTCATCGCCACTCCCTTCTTGATCCCATGTGCTTAGCATGCCCTTGGCATTCTTTGGTTTGAAGAATTTTTTCTTTTTGTCTTCCTTGGGCTCTTTTTCTTTGGTGGAGGGGCACTCTCCTATGAGATGTTGGTTGCTTCCACATTCATAGCATCTCATCCCATTAGGATTTTGTTTTCTTCTATTTTGGAAGAATTTTCTTCCTTTCCCTGGGAAAACATTTTTTTTCATGCGCTTTACTACCAAAGCCATGGTCTCATCATCTAAGTTGATGTCTTCTTCATCACTTGAATGGTTGGATTCATCAAGATCAGGAATAGCCTTTAGAGAAATAATCTTCTTTGCCTTTTCAATATGCTCATCCTTTTTGTGTGTGAGCTCATAAGTGAGAAGAGAACCAATGAGCTCCTCCGTAGGATAAGTTTTCAAGTTCTTTGCTTCTTCAATAACTAGAGCTTTGCCTTCCCAACTTTTAGGAAGTGAGTTGAGGATCTTCCTATTCATTTCACCCATAGAGTATTTCTTTCCATAAGATCTCAACCCATTGATAACATTGGTGAACCTAGTGTTCATCTCATTTATAGTTTCATTTGGCTTCATAGAGAAAAGCACATATTCACTCACAAGCATGTTGAGCTTTGATTCTTTGACTTGATTAGTCCCCTCATGGGTGACTTCTAAGGTTTTCCACATCTTGTGAGCGGATTTGCTTCCACGTACCCAATTCCTTAAGAGCACAACTAATGATGTTCATAGCTCGATAATTGAGGGTCATTTTCTTGGACTCATCTTCATTAAACTCATTGTCCAATTTTGGAACTTGAACACCATCCACCACTTTCATAGGTACATATGGACCTTCTTCAAAAATCTGCCATAAGTAGTCTATAGAAAACACATAGATTTTGAAACGGTCTTTCCAAGCATTAAAATTGTTTCCATCATAAAGCGGAATTTCCAGCCATAATCTTTACTTCAAGCGGTTAAGCTAAAGGTGAAGACGAGGCTCTGATACCAATTGAAAAACACAAGAGGGGGGGGGGGGGAGGGGTGAATTGGGTTTTTATAAAAGTGTTTTCTTTTATTTTCAAAATTCTGGAATGTGGAAATTGTATTTGAAGTTTGGAGAAAATGGAGCAAAAATAAAACAAGGAAAGTAAGACACGTGATTTAGAGTGGTTCGATTCACAAAGAATCTACGTCCACTACCTTAAGCCTCACACAAGGATTTTTAATAACTTCACTAAGAAAAGTAATTACGCAAGTGGCTAACTCACAAAGAGTTTTACACAAATAACCACAATTATAAACTACACTCACTAAGAGTACAAAGCCCACACCAAGTAGGACTTGACACAAGAAATACCCTATCACTAAGAGGGGGAAAGATGGAGATATAAAGAGAGAGTTACACACTCAAAAAGTGGAGGATAGATACCTTTTAAGATCTTACTTTAATGCTCTTAGAACTTAGGATTCAACAACTTGTGTCTTGCAAGTGAGATTATGATTTTGAACTTTTCAACACATTAATAAAGTTGGATATACTTTGAAAGTGCTAAAGCTTTTTGTATAATCAATGTATATCAGTTCTGGTTCTCCTCTAAAGATTCCACTGCTTCAGAGCTTTTATACTTTTCAAAAGAGTCCAAAAAATAGCTTTTAAAACGGTCATATAACGGCTAGTTTTCGCAGAGCTCAGTTGACCGCAAGTGTCCTCGGATGATCCGATCAAAGGATCGGACGATCCTAAGTTTACATAGGTCGACCGGGACAGAAAGTTCCCAAAAACTCAACTCTCTGTTTCCAGTCCGGATGATCCGATTTTCCTGGGCTCAAGAGATGTTGATTTTGCACAAGTTTTGAAATCTTTTAAGGTCAAAATGGTTTTCTCAAAAGGGTAACTAACACTTGAAAAACAATTTTCGACCATTTTTTAAACCGAGGCTTTATGAAAACTATTTTTTAAAGGTGCAAGACAATAGTGTTGTGATCCTAAGTTCATGTGAGCAATGGTTAGAGCTTTAAGATATATATATATATATATATATATATATATATATATATATAAAGATATGCTAAGCTATTCTAACCACACCTAAGCCTTCAATCTTCAAGTCTTGAGAGATGTGCCTTAAAGAATGTAATCATCTAGTCTCGAGCACGGCTTGATTGAAGTACTTAGAGCTTCCATTTTAGTGATCCATAATTCTATGACAACGATTGAAACCATTAGATACAACATCAGATGTTTGTACATTATCAAAAACTGAGTTTGTTCGCCCTTAGGGCTTAAATGAACATTTGAAATTCTACTTCCAAGAAAAAAAATCATATTTTTCTCTCTATCCCTCTCCTTTTGTTTTTCGTCTTCCTAGTTCAAAAGAAATCAAAAGGAGATTGTCTGCATCTTATTGTTCGTCACTCTTTGTCTAGCACCGGAAGCACGGACGCTCTCTCCCAGTTGATCGAGTGGATACCGTAGATCAAGGTTGTCTTAGTCTTGCTAGTGATTCCATATGAAATCCTTCTACGAAACAGTTTCTGACAATTGCATCTTTAAGGTATGAATCCTAACAAAACAGGTTGGTTCTTACTCGTGAGGATATTGGCAAGAAACGAATCATTTTTATTCAGTTGCCATTTTTGTTGTGGATCTGAATTCTTTCTTACAAGAAGCATTTTTTTTTTAATTATCATGGAAATGTTACGTTTTTTATAACATTTTTATAACAAGAAATTTGTATAAATAAATTATTATAGAAATGCACTCTCTTATTTATATGTATTAGATCTCTATCGTGTTGGATTCAAGGGCACTTTTTGGATCGGATTGACGAACACGAAATACGTCATCATTCGATTCTCGCAAGAGGAAGATTATTGCCGCTCGTGGTTTCGCGGACAATGGAAGTTCTGAGGATTATGGATGTGAGTATCCAAATGGACTTTTGATTTTAGCCTCATAGAGGAGCCTTCGATTATTCCGTTGTGGATAACTTTTCACGAACTGCCACTGCACCTCTTTCAGAAGGTAAAATTGTTCTCATTGGTGTCAGCGGTAGACACGCCGCTGGTCTTGGATGAACCGGCGGCGTCATTAACTCGTCCTAGTGTGGCTAGGGTTTGTGTCGAACTAGACGTGATGATGGAATTACCGACGCGCATTTGAATTCGGCATGCCTGAACGGGGAAAGGATTTTGGCAATCCATTACCTATGAGGATTCACTAGACTGCTATATAACTTGCATGTCCCTTGGCCATACAAACAATGATTGTTCAAAGGAATTGTTGGCTATATTGCGTAATCACAGTAGCATTGCACACTGCAAGAAAACAGTTATTTAGCTACCGAAAAAATCAGTCACTAAAATAGCGACCGAACGGGTACCGAAAAAGGGACCGTCACTATTCTGTCTCTAAATCGTCGGCCATATCGGTATCGTTGACCAACTCAAACCGATACATAAACGATCGCTATACTTTTCGGTACCGACCGACTTTAACGACAGATTACCGGCGGAATACATAACGGTGTATTTTTTATCAAGTTATAAATGAATGGCATAAAAGCGACGTCGTTTTGTTTCCTTTAACGACCGAATATCGGCGGAATTAAAGCGACAGATTACCGACGGAATACATAACGGTGTATTTTTATCATGTTATAAATGAAGGGGCATAAAACGACTTCGTTTGTTTCCTTTAACGACCGAATATCGACGGACTTTAACAATAGATTACTGACGGAATACATAATGGAATACATAAAACGACGTCGTTTTGTTTCTTTTAACGACCGAATACCGAAGGAATGCACAACACCATTGTAAAACGACGTTTCTTTGGAATTCGGTAGCTAGGTCAAAACGACGTCGTTCCGCGCGAACAAGTCCTAAAACTCTAACATTTCGCGCAAAATCCCTAAAATTTCTCTGAAATTTCCGCCACCACCTCTGATACTCCTCTCTGACTGCCCCACCTCCACTCTCTTCTCCGACGCCACCATCTCCACCTTCTTCTTTGAAATCTCCTCCTTCCCCATAAGCCCGACCACTACTCAGACACCCATCGCCACCTCTGAACTTCTTCTCATAAGCCACCTGCTCCGGCACCTTCAAAACTTGAACTCCGGCTGGACATCGTCGTCGAGTTCTCGCCGTCACTGACCACCCCAATTAAGGCCGTCGAACTCCGCCCTCCTCATCCCTAATTTTACGACCATTTAAAATAGAAAATATTCAAAGGCAATATTTTCTGTTTCTTCATTAACTCTATTACTGATTATTGGAATTTTAGGTTGGTAATATTTTATGTTTCTTTCACAATTTGAATTTAGGTTGTTGTTTGGATGGAACTCTAAGGAAAACAAAGCGAGTCTATCTCAATTTGATCTAGAAGGAGTATTGGGATTCTAGTCTAATTCAAATGAGTATTACTTCCTCAATACTATTTTGAATCCTTAGACCTCATGTCTCCATTGTTTCCAGCACGAATGGATCTACGTTTTGACTAAGTCAGACGTTACTTTTAATCGAGTAATCAATACGAGTGATGATTTGATGTAGTATTCTATCATGGCTTGAATGTGAGAGGCATTGTAAGGAATTTGTCCCTCTCTTATTAGAGAAAGATATCCAAGGGCCCCTCGATAGGGAAAGATCTGTTTAAATGCATGGGTCTGTGCTTAAATGTATTTAAAAAAATGGTTATTAAATACTGTTTGTTGGAACAGTCTACTTGGAAATCGAGCATAAATGCAATTAAGCTATATAAGGGTGACAACTACTATGTCTTGTGCTTAATTTGGATATCGCGAGACAAAGGGATTAAATAGTGGATTGATATTAGGTTCCACCTCATATTCATTCACTCACAGGTAATCCATGATATCCCTGCTAGGGACCGCTTGTGATTTATGAACACATACTACAACTAAGTGTGTTTTCATTGCCATTGTGATATTAACCTACAGGGTCACACGAATAGATTCAATGAATTTAAAATGTGTCTAGGTTCATTGTATATAATATTTATTTCTCTGAGAATAATAAAAATGTTATTATTCGAATTAAAGATTAAGGAGGGGCATTTTCGGTATTTGGTTATAGTTGAGATTACGTGGGAATTATTATGCGATAAAGACTCCCACAACCAGTAGAGGTTTACAAGACATGGGAGTTAAAGACTCCCACTGCCGGAAGAGGGTGAGAGGATGTGGGAGTTGGTTCTTGGAACAAACTCTCACACCCTATATAATCTTCTCTTGGCCGAAACCCTAGTTAAGTTTGGCTTGAGCCGCAATAAACAAAATACCCTGAAATCATATTTCTAAATTTCGGCCTCCTTTTCTCTCTAGATTCCAAAACGAAGAGCTAGCACTCGCTACTCGTTTCGTCGCGTGGATACTGGTAGGGAGTAATTCCGTAAGGGAGAACTTTGGTGGTTGCAGCTAAGCACCCGGAAAAACAGAATCTTTAACCAAAAACGTAAGTCATTTTCATATATTTTTTATTCCTATGGTATGAGTGGATCCTTCAGGGGAGGATTCGTGGGTGTTTAGAATGAATTTCTGCCCATAAATCCTTTCACATTACTCCATGTAGGACACCTGTTCAAAACATAAACAACACAAGCAACAGCCTCTACCCAAAACTCTTTAGGCATATTTTTAGCATTCATCATTGATTTTACCATATCCATCACAGTTCTATTTGTCCTCTCTGCTACTCCATTCTGTTGAGGAGTATATCTGGCAATCATCTGATGCCTAATTCCATGCTTACTCAAAAAATCATCACAAACAAGAAATTCTGTTCTTCTTATCAGTTCTCAAAGTTTTAATCAAATAGCCACTTTGTTTCTCAACATAAACTTTGAAACTTTTAAATACATCACAAGCCTCAGATTTATTTTGCAGAAAATATACCCAAGTCTACCTACTAAATTCATCAATGAAAGTAATAAAATACTTTTTACCACCCAAAGAAAGAACTTCCAAAGAACACAAATCGGGAATGAATTAACTGCAATGGTGAATTTGTTCTCCACGCTTTATCCTTAGGAAAGTAATCTCTATGCTTTTTCCCAACAATGCATGCCTCACATTCTGTTGACCCAAAGACAACTTATAGGAAAATAAATCTCCTTCTAATTCATCAATCGTTAATTTTTCAAAGTCCTTTGTAGCTTAAAAAAAAGCAGTCTTTTTAGTGTGAAATTTGGAACTAATGGAATGCAAAATTTTCTAAACACTTTGAGACTCTTTCAAGTTCTCACCATTGGATCTCATATCAAAAGAAAGAATCTGAATTTTGCCAATGTAATACTTAATTGACTCAGTTGATTTCATGAAAGCAAATTCATACTCCTTCCCTCAAAGCTTTCATGATCGACCCGTTTCAAATTTTCATTCCCTTTTATTGGAATTTACCAATATGATCCACATCTCCTTTGCCGTTTTAGCATTAACAAATTTTATTCCCACATCCAAAAATACCCGATTGCATAAATGATTTTTTACAATTGCATCTAATCGCCTTTTATTCTCTTATATGCTCTCGTGATAACCTTCCTCAATAATTTCCCACAAATCAATACACGCAAAATGAATTTGCATATATTGTCTCCATATATCAAAATTATTTTTGTCATCAAAGACAAAAACTGAACAAAAAATCACAGCTCGAGGATCCATAACACAACCTCGCTCTAATACTAATTTGAAGACTTTTAATATAGATCCCACAATAATATAATTTAAGAAAATAAAAACTGAAGAATTTAAACACAAAAAACCATCAATATATAGGAAAATTCGGATATGGACAGGAGCACTTTGGTAGGGCCACTAGTCGCACTAGTGATTATTCAGCACGTCACCCCTCATCCTAAAATTCTACCGATCGCGGTTAAAAATACAAAAAGATAGTTCTGATATGGACACAGTTAAAACTAAAAGAATTGTACAAATTTGTCACATCATTATAAAATGAGGAGAGAGACAATTTTTTACTTTTAACTGTATCCATATTAAACTATCTTTATTTTAACAGTGGTGAAGAAATTTTTAGGATGAGGGGTGGCATGGGGCTGAATCATGACCCGAAACACCCTGCTCCATATCATAACTATCCCAATATATATATGGGAGGAAGAAATCTGCCAAAACAGAAAAACAAACAAATCAAAAGCTACTGTGATAATATTTAACAAAACAAACAACATGACCTATATATAAGGTCTACTGACCGACACACCAAACAAACCTAATCATAAGTCTTTGGGCTTGAGCCCACAAAGACAAACAACCTAAATAATAAAAGTTCAATTATTAATAAATAAAATAACGTAATTTAATTCTACTTTGCCTCCCTTAAATTAATTTCTTCAAACTTAAATTTTTTTATTTTTTTTTGGTTTTCACAATGATAATGAGAGATAAAAAATGAGTTGAAATGCTCTACTATATAAGAAGGAAATATTGGAAGGTACAAATAAGTAGTAAGAGTTTACTAGCTTGCATTTTTTTTTGCTAAATAAATTATATTTTCATTAATCACAAATAGCAGAACTTTATTACAATCAAAGAAAAAATCGAAAATACAGAAAGTATGATTATACTGATGATTTAAAAAATCACGATAATGAGACAAAAGACACACTCAAGAAAACTTGGATGGTTAGGAAAAAAACTAATAAAACTAGCAAACTAAAGCAAATACATAATCTTACTTCTTTGAAAAGTATCTTCATTGCAATCCTCGAAAACGTAGGGGACGAGGAGAATATCACTTTTAACATTTTCCTTAAGGGGTCGACAATTTATAGGGGACCATGGGCGTATCAACCGTCCAATAAATTGTCTCGAAAAGATGTAAAAAATGATAAAAGACCCAGATCAAGTCCGGGTTGAATACATCCTTCTAGAAAAATAGAAAAATAAATATAGATCTGCGAAGATCTGAGACTTATCTAACAACTGCGTTTTGAATCTTGAAGAAAAAAGCTCCGAAAAAGGTTTCATATGATTCGTAGTACAAATTAGAGTAAGATTAGCAGACAAAATGATCAAAGATTTGGCCATTAGCTCCCAGCAGCAGAGGAGAGAAAGAGAGCAAGAGGAAGAGAGAGAAGGGAAGGTGTTTACTAGCTTGCATTAATGTATACATAAATGATCTGTTGTCGGCGAGCTGAAGGCTTTTGCAGAGAGAGATGGATCAATGACATATCTTCAGATTCAGTACGTGATATATACAGAAATGATCTCTTCAGATTCCTTTTTCCTGTTTTTTTGGCTCCCGGCTCCTATGCGGAACAGCTTTTGTTCCGTACGGTGCGGGACACGATCCTAGCCGTCGGATGAGATTTTTTAACGGTTCAGATCTGAAAAAAAAAAATTTTTTTATTATTTTTTAAGTCAACCGTAATTTTTCTCTCTCCAGATCTGGACCGTTCAAAATTCATCCGACGGCTGAAATTGTTCCGCACGTGCGGAACTTTGCTGTTCCGCACAGGAGCCGGATTGGTTTTTTTCATGTTGTTTAGTTTTCATTTATACTTTTTCATGTTGTTCAGTTTTCAGATTTTCGTGTTGTTTTCTGTGTTCTTTCAGTTTTCTGTTTTCATTCATTTATACTTTTTTCTGTTTTTTTATTCATGTAGTTTAGTTTTATGTTTTCTGTTTTCATTCATTCATTCATTTTCTTTTTTTCATTCATGCACACTTGAAAATAATCATCTTCACTGGTAATGTCAATGGAGTTTCAAATCTTATTGCTTGTCAATTCATGTTTTCATATGTTTTATGAATGTTTAATAATGTTTCCACCCAATCAACATCACAATCGACGCCTCCCTCTCCCCAGAAGCCTAAACTCCACAATCGACGCTTCTCCGACACAGCGCCAGCACCACCGTCCCCGTCGCCATCCCCTTGATGGGATACGTCTCTCAGCTCCAGGTCCTTCCCCCGGCAAATTTTCCCCAAAGCCACCACCTCCCTTTCTCTCATCACTGACCACCCAGTCGAACCTCGCCCTCCTCACCCCTTCTTCGTCATCACCATTGTAGAAGCATCAGCGAAGAAGAATCAAAACGACGATTAACATCTGAAGCCACCACCTCACCCCTTCTTCGTACTCATGTATGCTAGTATCATACCTTAGATTGATTCTTGATTCATTGTAATTATAATTCGATATTCATGGTTAAAAGATTGATTCTTCATTCATTTCTTCATTGTAATTATCGGTCAAATTGATTGTATTTACCTTAAGGGTGTGTTTGTTTCCATGGAATTGGAGCTTCCAATTTCAATTTTCGTGTTTGGCTATCTATAAAATCATGGAATTGTAATTGAAATTCCAATTCTCTTGTTTGGCTCTCAACCAAATTTTGGAATTGAAATTCCAATTCCAACCCCTTCAATACCACAAAATGAATTCTATTTCATAATCAAAGAATTTGAATTTCAATTACACAAGATTTATTGTAGGGTATAAATGTATTATACATCCAAATTATTTTCTCTCTCATGAATAAATATATATAAAAAGGCCAAAGTACCCTTATTGTAAAATGACAAAATACCCCTAGTACAAAATGACTAAAGTACCCTTAATGTAAAATAGCAACGGTTATTCGTTTAAATGACAAAAATACCCTTTGTACGATGTCGAAAAATATAGTTAGTGCAAAATTATACTAATACTTTGGAACAAACCAATGGATTTATTTTTTTATAAAAAAATCACAAACATACATAACATAAAATCAGCAAAAAATATATGGTAAAAAAATTACGAAAATACTCTTGACGCAAAATAACGAAAATATCCTCGGTTGAAAATGATGAAAAAATACTTTCGCGCAAAATAAAAAAAATTACATTTGGCTCAAATAGCTTAAAATTCATATGATTAAAAATGACTCAAATTGTTTTTGATGAAAAATGGCGAAAATACTCGAGACGTAAAATGGCGAAAATGCCCTTAATGCAAAAGACAAAAAAACACTTCCATAAAAAAAAGAGAAAATGCCTCTTGTGAAAAAATGAATAAATTAACTTTGAATAAAATGAAAAAAAAATTATTTTAACCAAAAATGAAAAAAATTAGCCTTTATAAAAATTATAAAATAATTTGTTTACTTGAAATGCCTAAAATATTATCGGTGTAAAATGAAGAAAAATACACTTGTTGAGAAATAATAGAAACGTCATTCATACCAAATGAAAAAAGAATACCCATGATGAAAATGAAAAAAAATTACCACTCGTTTTAAAAAAATGAAAATTTTATAATAAGGGTATTTTTGTCATATTGAAAAATGAGCATTTTCTCCATTTTAAACCAATGGGCAAAGGTTATATTTTCTTCATTTTCATCATTTTGTGATTTATTCATCTTTTATCATGTACATATTCGTTATTGTACACAATGAGCTAATTCCACTTTAACAAGGGTATTTTTGTCATTTTGCAACGAATGCATTTTTTTATAAAATTGGACCATAATTTTTTTCTTCATATTACGCAAAATGGTATATTTTTAACTTTAGTAGGGAATTTTCATCATTTCTTATACCCAAAAAAATTTCGTCATTTTCCATAAAAAATATTTTCGTTTTTTCAATGGTATTTTATCCAATTCATACTATAAAGATTTTATTCAAATACTTTGTGAATGTTCTTTTTAATTTTGCAATAAAAAATATTTCCGTTATTTTACATCGATAATTTCTTTTAAACAATGGTATTTTTATAATTTTACTTCAAGTTTACTTTCGCTATTTGTATTAGGAAAATATTATCATTTTCACACTAGATGCATTTTTTTTAATTATGTGATTTTTTGGTGTGTCAAACAAATAAATTAAAATTAGATTTGAATTCCATCTCAATTACGTAGTTTTACCAAACAAAGAAATTCAATTATTTGGAATTAGAATTTTTTAGGATTCCAATTTTTTAAAATTACATGGAATTTCATAGAATTGAAATTCCAATTTCAAGAAACAAACACACCCTAAATTTTGTTGGTGTTCATACATTGAGATTTATGGGGGCGCTTTCTTGGGCGGTCAGAATTCCCCGGTTGGAATTTTATTTTTAATAACAAACAGGAAATATATCAGTTTTCGCGCCTATCAATGCTTTTACTTTTTGATGAGCCTATGACTTCTACTCATATAACTTTCTTGTAATGGATTAACCAAGTGAATTAGTCCTTTTTCTGATTATGATATTTGTTTCTGATATTGAAATACTTTAGCCTGGTTTTAATTTGTGATATACTTTAGGATCAAATGTTATCTACCCCGTGCAGTTGTCTCTTGGTACGTGACATTAGGAATCTAACAACTTTGCTATAACATTGATTATGTTACCATGCAACTGAAGTTATCAATGGAGTTGAAGTATTTCTGTCTTTTTTCTTCTCCTCACGGAGGAGGAGGATTATTACCCCATGAACGGAGAGATATAGGAATCGAGCACGGAACCTACGCCCCATGTTAGTATTTACATGCATTCACTTTATTAAAGCTTAGATGTTTCCTTCCTTTTGTTTTCCCGCTTAGTTGAATGTTCTCAGCATTGCAAAAAGTTGCTCGTGGACAATTTGTTTCTAGCTGACGATACCTGATAATATTTTGAATTTTTGTCCACGTGTTTGCAGATCACTTTCCTTTTATAGTGAAAATATGATATTTTGATTTGACCAATATTTATATTTTTATTAATTCACTTTTTTCATTTGAGCTGATTCCAATTCATTGTTGGATAACACGGGTGAAGGAAGAAGACATCAATCACCCCAATTGCCAGTTTGCATGTGAAATGTGTGTTTCTATCTTGATTTATTTATTTATTTATTTTGCATCTATCATTACTAATTTTGAATTATGGTATAATTATTGTTTGATTTATTGTTTTGGATTCAGGAAATTGTATTTTCAGCTGCGTGGTATAGTTGAGGGAAAAATGGCCTAATTAGTCCTTTATGCGTTGTGCTTGTGATGCTAGTCACGAAAGCTCGAACGTTCAAGGCGATCTTCGTGAGCTTCGTTGATATAGTATTATGAACTGGAATTTTAGAGACAAGAAAAAAGCTGTTTTTTCTTTCTCTTTTTTTATGTTCTTGAGAGTGTATATTAGATATACAAATTCAGAGAAAACTCCTCTCAAATATTTCGGCTAGGATTATGGAATGGTGTGTGAGAAAAAATGTGTTTTTGATGAACACTTCATAAAATGGAGTTAGTGGAATCACCCACATACTCCACACACTCACATTTCTCTCCCCACTACCACTACAAGAAAAGCGTATGTGAGGAGACGGACATTTTAAGTCGCTAATCGAATGAAGTGGTGGTGTATTTTTTCCTCGTTAAGCAAATTCACAGCGGAATATTTACCGACCGAATGTTCGGTCGCTATTTCTGACCGAATACCGACCGAATTGTCAACATTGTTGACTTTGACTATTTAACGACCGAATACCGAGCGAAAAGGTTAGCGACCAAATATTCGAGTCGCTATTTCCCGACGAATATCGTCGCTATATCCCGACCGAATACCTACCGAATGATCAACATTGTTGACTTTTGACTTTAGTGGTTAGCGACCGAATACTGACGGGCTAATATAGCGCTCAGATATTTGAGTCAGCTATTCACGTCGCTAATTTGTTTTTTTATTTAAAAAATAAATCGAAATTTAATTAAATCTCTATTATAAAAAAACAGACAATACGTACAAAAATACAAACCGAAGCATGATATTAATAAGATCTCAAATAGCAAAAAATAATCATTAAACCCAAAAATAACATTACATAACCAATTATCTTACTAAAAAAACATAAGTTTACACCAACACTCACAATCAAAGAGTGCACTTCTCATTACATTACAACACTAAAGAGTGCACTTCTCATTACATTACAACACTCACAATCAAAGTGTGCACTTCTCATTTACATTACAACACTCACACACTTTGAATTATCAAAAGCGCACAATCAAAGTGTGCACTTCTTATTACATTTTTTTTATTTTTTTTATTTTTTTAGAAAAACCACTAGCGTGGTGGGGCGGACCCCCCATTTATTTATAAAGCCTTAAATGGCAAAAAATACAAAGGAGGGGGGGACAAGAGCCAAAACCTCCCAAATAGTGGACACAAATCCACTCCTTACATAAAAGATAGCAATGTGAAAACCTTGAACATTTATCTCATGTTCAAGGGTGTTACGAGGAAAGAATATGCTAGTATGATAAACTTAAAACAAGTAGAAAGCCTTGAACATTAATAACATGTTCGAGGGGTGTTACAATGAGGATAGTGCAAATATGCTAAAGTAACGCAAATAAAGGTTCTAATTAAAGAGTCAATAGTTAAAAAAGGCGTAAATAAGGGGTGCTGCCTTATCTCACTACAAGAAAGCGTAGTACGAGGGACGGACATTTTACGTCGCTAAACTAAGTTTAGCGACGGATTACTGACCGAACTACGTGGTCGTGTATTATTTGTCAGCTAAGCAAAATACAGAGCGGAAAAAATAGCGACAGAATACACTTAGAATGGTCAACATTGTTGACTTTTGACTTTGGTGGGTAGCGACCAAATACTGCGGAATATCTAGCGATCGAATATTAGGTCACTATTTCTGAACAGAATACCGACCGAATGGTCAACATTGTTGACTATTGACTTTGACTTAGTAGCGACCGAATACTAGACGGATAATTTGCAGCGGAAAAGAGGGTCACCATAAAGCCAAGCCGACCCGAATGGTCACATTGTTGACTTTTGACTTTGGTGAGTAGCGACCGAATACAGAGCGGATAAATAGCAGCGGAAAAGCGGGTCACCATATAGCGACCAAATACAGGCGATGCTGGTCAACATTCGCGACATTTGACTTGACCCGAGAGCGACCGAATAGCGGCGGATACTTGCAGCGGAAAGGAGGGTCACCATATAGCGGCCAGAATACGAAGCGGTATTTACTGAGTCGGTAAATTGTTGTTATTTAAAAAAAAATTAATTTAATTAAATCCACTATTACGAACACGACAATGACCAAAATGCTAACCAAAATGCTAATAACCAAAATGCTCACAATCAATTCTCATTACATTAAATACTCACAATCAAAGTGCAAACTTCTTATTACAACATTCACAATCAAAGTGCACATTTTGAATAACAACACTCACAATCATAGTGTGCACCTTACATTACAACTCACAATCAAAGTGTACACATTACATTACAAAGCTCACATTCAAAGTGCACACTTTGAATTATCAAAACTCACAATCAAAGTGTGCACATTACATTGCAACACTCACGTTCAAAGTAATTTATTTGATTTATCAAAACTTACAATCAAAGTGTGCATTTCTCATAAACTCCTTGATGTCATTCATATGCATATCCTTGAAAATGCATGAGTTGCAATCTGCAAAATTTAAGAATCAAATTATTATGACAATAAAATTTCTACTTTGAATTATGTTAAAAAGTTATACAATATGACAATTAATTTATTATAATAAAATACAAAAAAAAACAACAAATATGACTCACTTTCAATATGTGGAATTCCAGAGAAGCGAGAAATCGTAATCATTCTAAATCATCATCGGTCATTAATTCATCCTCTTCTTGAGATTGTCATCTCCAGACATAATTTCATCATCGTCATCGTCATCATCTTCATAACCACGGCTCATACTGAGCCCACAAGTACAACTTCAATTTCCCTTGACCGGTGTGCAAGTTGACCAACTCGATAATAGTTGGATCAATGCGTTGGTATCCTCCTCGCGTGCTTCGTCATGATACGGTACCGGAACACGAGGAGCGTCAAATAGGCGTGGTTTGGAGCGACATACAGACCCAACCAATCAGTCTAGATGATGTCTTACTACCCCAGGATAAGGTGTGTAGTAGACTTGTTGACATTGGGAAGCAAATACAAATGGATCGTAACCACTGGTAGGTTCTTTTCCTATGGATTTCTACAAGTTTATATTGAGGATGCACTCTTAAACCTCGATTTGGAGTAGAATCAAACCCGGTCGCATTTGAAAAGAATAATATTTTTGGTCGGAGTATTCCAGCAAGTTCAACCTCAATTACTTGCTTCAACTCATCGTAATAATCTCCTTTAACCCATACCCATTTGTTTGTCGTTCCTTTTCCATCGCTATGGGCTTTGGTGTGAAATCTATAGCAGTTAACAAAATGTAACGGGTGTATGACATCACTCTCCTTGGCGGGCTCCCAAGGCAGATTTTTCAACAAAATTTCGGAATCTTCATGAAGGCTATGTATACATTGAGCAATAAAAAGTTAAATTATTTTAATTATGAATTCTTATTACAAGTACATTTCTACACAATACTAACTTACATGAGTTCCAAACCATTTGGAAAAATCATTATAAACCCGACTTTGAAGTTCTTCCTCCGTTATTTGCGGGGTTTGTTCATTTATTTGACTAACAAATTTCCTGATCAACAAATTAAATGACAATATTATTATTTGGCCACTTTTAATTATATAACAAAAATGAAGCAAATAGATAAGTTTACTTGCTGAAGATATGGTTCGACCTCTTCACAATTCATTAGGATATAATTCATTGCTATTTTATAATCTTTATCAGTTAATAAAATCCTTTCTTTTTTTCCAAATGATCTTCCGGGTAAGTTGCAAATTGATAATACATCTGGTCCGCTAATCTCGTCTTCACCATCATTTCGCCCAATGGTTGTAACTCTCGTTTTCACGTGGGGTTCGAAATAATAGCTAAAAAATGTAGCAGCTTTTTCGACCAAGTATGCATTGCAAATTGACCCCTCAACTCTAGCCTTGTACTTTATCTTCTTTTTCAGATGGTGCAAGTATCTAATTAAAACATATGTAGTTAATCACATTGTAAATACGTACATGAAAAATATAATACAAAGATGAGATAACTTAAGACAATGGTTGTTACCTCTCGAATGGGTACATCCACCTAAAATGTATCGGGCCACCAACCTTGGCTTCGTACGGAAGGTGAATCGGCAAGTGTTCCATCACATCAAAAAATCCCGGAGGAAATATTCTCTCTAACTTGCATAATAAAATAGTGATAGTGTCCTCCAATTCTTGCATATGCGCCACACTCAACTTTGGGGAACACAAATCTCTATAGAACAGACTAAGTTCAGCCAAGGGTCCCCAAACATTTGCCGGTAGTACTTCTATAAGTGCTATAGGGATAAGTCTCTCCATGAATACATGAGAATCGTGACTCTTCATTCTAGACATTTTCAACTCTTTCATATCAACGCATCGCGCCAAATTCGATGCATATCCATCTGGGAGCCTTAATTCTTTAACCCACTGCAAAACCATTTCTTTTTGAGGCTTGGTAAGAGTGAAACATGCCTTCGGTTTTGTTGCTTTACCTCAGCCATCGTGTTTAATATTCAATTCCGGACGATTGCAATACCTTTCAACATCCGCTCTAGCTTTAACATTGTCTTTAGTTTTACCTTTCACGTCCATCACGGTGTTAAAGACATTATCAAACACGTTTTTTTCATTATGCATGACATCAATGTTGTGTCTTATCAAAAGTGTCCGCCAATAAGGTAAGTCCCAAAATATACTACGTTTAGCCCAACTATGATCCCAGTCCCCTGCCTTGCTCTTTACCGATCTCTTCAGTGTATCGGTAATTTTTTGATAATCTCTAACTCTAAAGGAACATTTCATGACCACTAAAGGCGAGTCGGCGAGTCTGCTCTCTCTTGTCGCCGGTCCTTTCGGAATCCCTTTGCATCTCTTCTAAAAGGATGATCGGGTGACAAGAAGCATCTGTGGCAATCGAACCACGATTGTTTCCCTCAGGCTGCAAATGGAGCAGCTTGTGTTTCCTCCATACAATATGGACAAGCGTGAATGCAGTGTACTCCATCCACTCAACATTCCATATCTTTGGGAAATCACTAATTGTCCAAAGTAATGAAGCCCTCAATTTAAAATTTTGTTTTTTTTTAGATATCATAAGTTTCAGCTCCTTGACCCTGCAGTTGATTCAATTCATCGATTAAAAAGGTTTGCAAGTACACATCGATCTTGTTCTTTGGATTTTGGGGTCAGGGTACAATGATAGTTAAGAAGATTACATTGTTCTTCATACACATCCAAGGGGGAGATTATAAGGTGTTAGAAGAAGCGGGCCAAGAAGAATAGTTCTTCCACGACATGCCGAAAGGTGCAAAACCATCATGCATAACCCAAGCCTTACATTCAGAGGTTCATTTGCAAAATCGGTGTGTGTTACGTCAAAATGTTGCCAAGCTTCTCCATCCCAGTGGGTGATTCATTATTCCCTCTTCCCTCTCACTTTGTCACGAGTGCCATGTCACGTGCCTTGCGGTTTTCTCGGATGCATACAATCTTTGTAATCTTGGAGTAATCGGAAAATAATACATCTTTTTGCAAGCAATCTCTTTTAATCCTGTATTTTTTTTATTTCTTTTTTCTTAATGTATCTTGCATGGCCACAAAACTTGCATTCTCTACTCTCAACATCATCTTTCCAATACAACATACAACCGTTAACACAAACATCAATCTTTTGCACGGTAATCAAGGCCTTTAACCAATTTCTTCATTTTGTAAAAAGTCGTCTAAAGCATTATTATTTGGAGGAAGTGCCTCTTTCATCAAGCTACGCAAATTTATCTATTGTAGTTTCGAGATAAGTTGTCTTTGGACTTAATGCTCAACATCACGTCAGGTCATTGAAAAGTCTGTGAATGTTTTGTACAACCATTATACAGTGGGCTATCAACAACTTTCAACATGTCATAGAATTTTTGTGCCTCCGGATTGGGAGGTTCTTCCACGTCCCTATTTTTGCTTTGCTCATTAAAACTTGGTCCCGCAGCATCAATAATCATATCTCGATAATTGTTCGGTATCGTGTGTCTTTTATAATTATCCATTTCATGAACAAACGGGATTTGAGGCATGGGAATGAATGCCTCACCATGACATGTCCAATTTAATAGTTAGATACGAATCCGTTCATAACAAGGTGATACTTCACAGTATCAGGCATATGAAAATACTTATTCCTACAAACCCCACAAGGACACCGAATCCCATCTATTTGTACATTAGTAGACGAACTAACTGCGAAAGCCACAAATCGTTTCAATCCCGCTATAAATTCTTGACTATGACGAGGTCCACTATTCGAATCCATATACATCCAACTACGGTCTTCCATTACAAACACAATATCTGCGTATACAAAGACTTAATAATTAAATGCATATTAACTTTGAATGTTATTTTGATGATTTGTCATCCTTATTTCAAAGTAATTATTAACGTGTGTTAATGGCATCTTGTCTACTATTTTAAATGAAATTTTGTCAACTATTTCGATTATTTTCAACATTAGGTTGTTTGTTTGTTGCAATATAATACAAAGATATAAAATAATGAGAGATAATACAAAGACATAAAATCATGGGAGATAATACAAAGAAATAAAATCATGGGAGATAATACAAAGAAATAAAATCATTGGGATAATACAAAGAAGCATAAAATTTTGCCACTTTCATATCATCATTTAATATGCAAAAAATAAATGGTATGTTGTAAACCTAATAAAAGGTAAATTGCCCTAAAATTTGATTCTTTGTGAACAATTTGTGCTCTCATGATTTTTTTTGCTCCCTTATACCACATTTTGATTAAGCTAAAGAATAAATGATATAAAAGAGCATAAATATTGACATTAATAACATTATAATAAATAGAGATGAAGAGATTCTCACCAAATACCCAAGCTGAAATTGGAGGTGTTGGGGAAGTCTTGCGAGATGCGGAGGTGGTGGCGCCGTCTTGGAGTTGCCGGAGGTGGTGGTGATGGGAGGAGGGTGGAGTTTCAAGGTAGATTTTGGAATAAATCACTAGAGGAGATGGTGGTAGTGTTAGAAATCGCGAGTGCGAGAATATGTAAAGGGGAGGGTTGAAAATAAAGATCCCACGCCTTTGAACGAGACGACGCCGTTTCGGCATTTAAAGTTAGCGACCGCTCATGTCGCTATTCGGTCGCCCAAAAGAGAGTTTGAACACTTGTAAATTTTTGAAAATAAAGATCCCACTCACTTTGGAAAGACAGCGCCGTATTCGGCATTTAAATGTAGCGACCGAATAGCGACCGCATATGGCGATCCGGTCGCTATTCGGCCGCCCAAAAGAGTTTGGACACTTGTAAATTTTTGAAAATAAAGATCCCACTCCTTTGGAAAGACGACGCCGTATTCGGCATTTAAATATAGCTACCGAATAGCGACTGAATATGGCGGTCCGGTCAGCTATTCGGTCGCCCATAAAGAGTTTGAACACTTGTAAATTTTTTGAAAATAAAGATCCCGCGCCTTTGGACAAGGCAGCGTCGTTTCGGCATTTAAAGGTAGCGACCGAATAGCGACCGCCTGTTCGGATCATCCGAGCTTTTCTCGGATCGACCGAGCAAAGCGAGAGTGGAAGCTTTTGGTCGGATCAGCGAGGTCCCGGTTCGGTCGACCTAAGCATAATCGGTCGCTCAAAGGAAAGTCGAACACTTGCCAATTTTTGAAAACAAAGATCCCACGCAATGGACAAGGCGAGCGCCGTTTCGGCATGGCGTATAACGACCGAATAGCGACCGCTACTGGTATATTCGGTCGCTAAGAAGAAAATACGAACACTTATAAATTTTTTTAAAATAAAGATCCAACGCCTATCTGGACAAGGCAGCGCCGTTTCGGCATGTAACATTAGCGATCGAATAGCGACCCTTTCGGCATATTCGGTCGCTATTAGGTCGCTATTATTTTTCCCGGATTCCGTTTTTTTCTAATATAGCGAGGTTTTTAAAGATATATAGTAACCTTTTGCCTATTTTATTTCATCATTAATGAGCATTTATTAAAAATTTAGTTACACTACTTAATAATTCACGTATTTGTCAACACAAATGTTTTACTTGAATTGTTACGCTTGAGTCAATACAGGGTATTTTGTCAAAAAGGTATAAGTATACTTGTTTCACTATTCGAGGTTAATGTGTACATATGTATAAGTATACGTTTTACTTGTTTCACTATTCGAGGTTTTTATATATCTTTAAAAACCTTGCTATTTCTATAAAAAAAAGCGGAATGCAGGGAGAATTTACCGACCGAAGTACGACCGGTATATATCCGTTACTGTACATAGCGATGGAATAGCGACGGAAAAGAATGTTTCGGTCGCCATTCGGTCGCAATTAAAATCCGTCGCTACTACGTCTCTAAACCCTAACCCTAAACCCTAAGACGGTCGCTATTCGGTCGCCCTGTCGGTCGAGTATGAAAGCCAATTTTTCCGATGGCGAGCAGAGGGTAACTATATAACAGACCCCCTGCACAGAAAACAATCAGCTATCTTCCATTCAAAACAAAACATAAACCAATCAGCTCTCTTCCATTTCAACAGAAAACATAAGCAAAAATGTAAATTCCAAAATAATCACAAAACTTAACTTAAAAAAAAGCATTAAAAGCTAACAATAGTTACAAATTTATACAAAATTAACTAAATAGTCTATTGACACCCCCAAAACATCATCGACGAGTTAAAGGGTCATCGTCATGAGTCGATTCTAACTTATCGTCTAAGATGCTTTACTCAATTTGCCCTCTATCTCGGAGGGACTTAATACAACTTTGGTCCCTATTTGTTAAAATTTCAGCTAACATACTAGCTAGACCCTTGTTTCTCTTCTTTTTCCTCATCTTGAATTCTCTTTTTTGGTCGGCTAGTTGTTTCTTAAAATCTTCTTCCATTTCGCTCCGCATTTGGACCATGTCAGCATTGCGACACCGCTGTTGCCTCGCTTCATTGTCTTTACCACATCACTAAAGGAACCGAGTCCTTGGACACGGCCCTTTCTTAGCCCACCCGTAGCCTCGGGCAGACAACTCAATCTGCGTCGGCAAATCCGGGAGGAGGCGGTTCGGCTTGAGTTGCTTTGTTGGCGGCGTCGTCATAAACCTCGTGGAACACCCAGTTGTCAAAAAAAATTGTCATTAGGATATTACATTAAATAACTAATATCAAAAAAGGAAAAACGGTAATTAAATACTTACGAGACAACTCTCTAGAATCTACATCAACCCATTCGCCTTTCTTTGGGCCCGAGATGGTGTTGATGAACATGATCAAATAGTCGGCCGAGAATGGGGACTGCATGTCCGAGCCTCCTTTTTCTGTTAAACAAATTCATTAAATACGAACAAAAAAACACATACAATATAAGAATACGTAAATTAAAAAAAGATCCGTACCGAGTCTCATGTGGTGCTCAATGTAGTTGAGCGAACCTCCGTGTGCTTCATCGGGCCTTTTCCACCCCTCCCTTGTTTCCGGTTTTTTGCTGCTTGTGCCGACTTGGCTTTAAATTCCGGAGTCTTCCAGTACTCTTCAAGTCGCGCCCAATCCGTCTCAGAAACCCATTTCGGTTTCTTATTTTTTTTCCGTGTGTCGCTCATAAGGCCGCTAAGTCTCCTCGTCAGTATGGTACGCCAACCTGTCTTGACGCCATCCTCATGCTCAGGAGCCCAGCGATACTTTTTCTGCAATTTGAAATAATGTTAGATAACTAAATTCGTATACTTCTAAATTTAAAGACTTCTAAATTCAAACTTATTTTCTAATTTACTTACCTTGAACTCGTCCCACCACAAATTTTCTTCTTCTTGGGGAACATCCTTGATGGTGCTATATGCCCCCTTGAAGCGATCTTGAAAAAATTGAAGTAATTGCGGTAGAGCAGTGGATGCCAACTGAAACTATAATAGCAAACAAAAAAATTTGATTAGTTACTATAATGACGACAAGTAGTATAATTTGCTTAAAGGAAATAAATTAGTTACTTACGTGCGAGGGTAGGCCCGAAGGAGAATACGCGTATCATCGTAGACGCGACTTCGCGAGAATCGGGACGCGCACTGTGGGGACGGTCGGGCCCCGGTGAGTCGCCGATCCTGCTACCGGCGTAGACTCGGTCGCGTGTCTTGCCGTAAACGCATCCCGAGATGTACGTGCATCATCGACTGTGATGGAGGTGTCAGTAGCAGGGCACGGGAGCGAGATCGCGGTGTCTCCACCAAATCCGGTCATGAACCAGGGCTGGGAGGTGGAGGCCGGAGCGAGGCGTGGGTTGGCGAACCAAATGGTAAGGCTACTCGTATACCTTTCCTTGGCGGCATCTCTGAAATAAACGGAAAGAATAAAAACTTACGTGTTACAATATTAATATTAATACATAATTGGTCATAAGATCTATGATATGATATGATATGGCTAATTCTATACCACGAGGAATGACTAGAAGTAAATGAAAATCGTTTAAAATCGCTCAAGTTGACAATCGCTCAAGTTGGACAAATCCAAACAAAATAAAGTCAACCTGATTTTATGTGAGAGTGAGTTATAATCGAACTTGTATGAAAAAAGGGCACATCATTTTGATATCGGCGCACACTTTCAATGCGATCTTTTGAAAAAAGGGCAAAAAAGGCAAGAATCATAAGTAAATAAAATATGTACTGTATACCTAAAAAAGAGCACTAAAACAACTGCAAAATGTGTTTTAGAAGAAGAAAATTTGCTTTATAAACAGTTAAAAGAATTCATCTTTTTGCAAATTTTCTTTATTATTTCTAAATTCAAGCAGCCCCCAAGCACAATCGCAAAAAATACAAAAGCTTAGGAGAAAGTATACACTTGGAATTGGCGGGTCGGTTTTATGCTTCTGGCATTGATATGGCATTTTGACTTTCCACTTTTCATGGTTCTTATCATTGCAATTCTCAATGATGGCAAGTCTCGTATCTCAGAACTTTGTGTTTCATACACCGTTTTCATCGAATGAATAATTTTTTACGCATATTTGGTGATTCATTTTAGTGATGATTTCATTAGAGTTACTGTTTTCAAATAAGGACACACTTAAACATGAATACATCATAACGAACTACATGCTGAGAACAAACATAAAATGTGCAACATAAAGGACCAAGAAGTTGCTCAAGAAGCGCATAAATCCACATTAATACTTATATGCCAAATTGCATGGTTTGTCTTTGAAGAAGCATGAAATGATGGGAAAACATTTGGCAGTTCATGAATTCAAAAACAAGAAGCAAACTATGAATCAAAAAAATAATGAAGTTTGAATACGACAAGAAAGCTGTTGCCCCATACAATCATTGCAAGTATAATTACCAACAATTAGAGTTGACCATAACGGTTACGCAAACTAATTCATTAACTGCAACTGCTCGTGTACACACGTAAGCGTTGAGTAAACTACAATCATGCTTTGCTACGTTGACTTTTGAAGAGATTTTTAAGCATACAGCACAGAGAACAGATACAAAGATCAAATGAAGCTCTTCCAAGTACAAAAAGATAGCATCGGCGGACTTCACTAGACATTCTTGTCCTAACGGGGAATCACTAAGAATCTGGAATAAAAAGTACACAACTAGGACCAAAAAATAATACTAGCAAACATCAACTAAAAAATTCTAGCATTCAACTAGAACTTTTTTTAGCCCACGAAGACCATCCATTAACTGATTTGAATTGGAAAGGGAAAAAAACCCCCAAATTCAAACAACCCACCTAACTTTTCTAACCCAAAAAATATAAACGTGAATTGAAAATCAAGAACTCCAACAAAAAAAGTTAAAAAAAATTACAAAAGATAAAATCAACCAACACGAAGCAGAGCATATTAGAACTGACAAGGAAAAAAGGGCATACCTTAAAAAACACTCCGAAACCAGAAAAGAAACACTTGAAAGGTGTCTGAAGAAGCACACAAAAAACACTTTCAGAACTTGCAAACAAAAATTCTCCAGAGAAAGGCGATGTATATATAAATAATTTTGAGAGGGCAAAAAAAAAGAAAAGAAAAACAAGCTTCAAGCTAAAAAACACCTTTAATGGAGGTGACGGAATGGCGGCGGCGTTCTGGCAGTGGAGACGACCTGAAAAATAGAAGCAAAATTCATAAGCAAAAAAAGAAAAAAAGAAAAACAAGCTTCAACTTAAAAAAAATGGAAAAATAAGGCTGTAATTGCTTCTTGGAGTGGCGGTACCTTTAATGGAGGTAGTACGGCGGTGGCGACGGTTCAGACTGGCGGCCGCGGTGGCAGATCGTCGGTCGGCGGTGATTTGAAGAAGATATGGAATAGGGTATTGAAGAAGAGAGGAATGGGGATTCGATCGATTTTGATCTTTTTTTCACAAATCAGGCGATAAAACGACGTCGTTTTATTCGGATATTAGTTCCGTCGGTATTCGGTCGTAAACTTCTGTCGTTATTAATTCCGTCGGTATTCGATCGTAAACTTCCGTCGGTGTTCCGTCGTTAAATTTGAACAACACGATGTCGTTTTAATTAATTTTAAACCTTATTTTTTTAAAAGAAATAAGACATCAAAACGACGTCGGTTTGACGCCGTTATTAATTCCGTCGGTATTCGGTCGTAAACTGCCGTCGGTGTTCCGTCGTTATATATTCCGTCGGTAAACGGTCGTTAATATCCGTCTTTAGTCGGTCGTTAAGGGTGAACCAAACGACGGCGTTTCGATTTGGTCAACGGGACCGAAGTGGCCGACGTATGGGCAGCGGAATAACGACCGATTTGTTTTCGGTTTCTATTCGGTCGGTATTCCGTCGTTAAATATGTGACCGAAATATTCGATCGCTAAATTATCAGTTGTTTAACAGTTTTCTTGTAGTGTCTAATCGTAATAACCCTTGTACTTCGCTAGGCACCGAGGTGAAGTTCAAATAAGTGGTCGACTCCCGTGTATAGCATGCCAAATTAGAAAGAGCATCCGCAATCGAGTTAACCTCGCGATACACGTGAGCAATCCTACAAGTGCCAAGAAGAGACAAAAAACGTCTAAAAGAGTAATCAATGTAAAACACAAGAGGGGGGGGTGAATTGGGTTTTAATCGATCTTGCAAACTATTTCCAATCTTTTCAACGCTAGTGAGAGTTTGAACAAGATGAACAAAAGCTAAAGCAAAACCCAACAACAAGACAAAGGATTTAGAGTGGTTCAATTCACTTAGAATCTACATCCACTACCTTGAGCCGCACCCAAGGATTTGCAACAACTTCACTAAGAAGATTTTACACTTGTGGCTAACTCACTAAGAGTTTTACAAACACAACCACAATACAAAAACTCACTAAGAGCTTGATTGCCCACACAAAGTAGGACTTAACAATTTGCCCACACAAAGTAGGACTTTTACAAGAATAACCCAATCACTTAGAAAGGGAATAAGAATGTTTAAAGAACAAGGTTGTTCACTATTCTAAGTGAAAGATATATACCTTTGAAGTACAAGAATGATAAGCTATTAGAACATATGTGATACGGTACCAACCTTGGGGCTGCCCAACTCAAGGGAACGTGTGCTACGATACAAAGAGGACTCTAAATTACATCTAGGAATGTTGCCCAAGTCAACCTCTTAAGTATCACAAGTATACATGGATTGGACAGCTTTGCTACTGTTTGGTATAATGAACATATCTTTCGATATAGGCATCCAATGAAGCTGATTCCAATTGCATATTAAAGATAAGAGGCAGATCTACAACTTCTATGAAGATCACAAGATCAGATTCTGCCTTCTTGATATCCATTATTGTCGCACAAGTTGGCCCAACAAGCTGTCCAGAATTGGGACGAATTTAAAGGGCATTTTAGTCTTTTTGTGTACAATTAAAGTCTAGTATAGACTTTAATTATTTTCAGCATATTTACTTATTATAATTTCGTGTATAGCAAGTAGTTGCTATAATAAAGGACATGTTGTCCATGTGTTAGTTAGTTGGTTAATAAGAGTCCTAATGCAACTAGGACTCTTCATAGATTTGGTAGTTACTTTTATTTTAGCCACCAAGATAATAGGAACATGTGCCTATTATCTTGTTTAGGTAGTTACTTGATAGCAAGTTGTTATTCAAGAGTCCTAATTCTTCAAGGAAGAGGACTCTAAATTACATATAGGAATGTTGCCCAAGTCAACCTCTTAGTATCACAAGTGTACAAGGAATGGACAGCTTTGCTACTGTTTGGCAGAATGAACATATCTTTCGATATACTTATCCAATGGAGCTGATTCCAATTGCATATTAAAGATAAGAGGCAGATCTAAAACTTTCATGAAGATCACAAGATTAGATTCTGCCTTCTTGATATCCCATATTGTCGTGCAAGTTGGCCCAACAAGCTGTCCAGAATGGGGACGAATCTAAAGGGCATTTTAGTCCTTTTATGTACAATTAAAGTCTATACTAGACTTTAATTATTTTCAGCATATTTACTTATTATAATTTCGTGTATAGCAAGTAGTTGCTATAATAAAGGACATGTTGTCCATGTGTTAGTTAGTTGGTTAATAAGAGTCCTAATGCAACTAGGACTCTTCATAGATTTGGTAGTTACTTTTATTTCAGCCACCAAGATAATAGGAACATGTGCCTATTATCTTGTTTAGGTAGTTACTTGATAGCAAGTTGTTATTCAAGAGTCCTAATTCTTCAAGGACTCTTATTTTCCCTTTTCCTAGTTTGAGTTAGATTGGTTCTTTTGTAACCAAAATACTCTATTTAATAGAGATTTCAGTGACCATGTAACTTAGACTTGATATATTGATATTTTGATTAAGGTTAAACCTTTGTTACTTGTTTATGAACTTCCGGTTGAATTTCATAAACCTTTAAGTTACTGTATCAACTAGTTTGGTTTATCTAGTTGTGGTGTTTCAACCTCCATTGATACTTAGCCTTTCCGGGACTGTGTTAAGTGTATTCCCCCATAAACTATTCGAGATAGAGAAAGATCTGCTAATTAAGCCGAGTCTTGATATAACCCATCAAGATTTCGCATCAAGTGGTATCAGAGCAAAAGGTTGATCTCTATCTTGGTGTACCCTTTACAGTTTTTCTTGAAATTTTTTTTCTTGTTTGCTTGAGAATAGCCGAAAGATAACACAAAAATTATACCCCTACGAAAAAGCCACCCGGAAGTAAAGAAATTGGCAGCCGGGTTAGTACAAAGAAAAAGCCACTCGGATATAAAGAAATTGGCAACCGAGTTATCCCATAAAAGACAAGGATACAATCCAAAAGCAAGCTTCCTTCAACAAGGAATTGGATCTTGTTCCCTCTTCATCTTGAATTAGTCACCATCAAGGTTAAAATATCAAGGTAACATCTTCATCCCATAGAAGTTCTTGATCTGTGTGGCCAAGATAAGGGTAAGTCTTGGGTAAAAATGTAAAGAAAGGCGTCAAGAAAAGCAATTTCAAGAAGAAAGAAAAATCAAGAAGCGTAAAGGTTACATCTTTTTAAAGATTACTCTTTTTTCTTTCTTACTACACTTTTCTTTTAAGTCAAGAAAGTACTTCTTGCACTATTTTTTTCAGCCTTCCATCATTATAACCATTCAAACATTCAAAGTTGGAAGTTCTTGACAAGTATTTGTGGGAAAATCGAAAGAAAGATTCAATATTGAGAGAATACAAAATCTGATTACTATTCACAGATTACTATTCACGGATTACTATTCACAGATTTTGTGAAAGATTCAATCTTTAACATCTTTTTCTACTAACAATTCTTTTTGTGAATTTTTCTTTGCAAAGATAATGTGTTTTAGTGAAGGTACTTTGCAGCAAGAAGTGACCATAGATGTTCAAGATGTTCAAGAAAATCAAGAATCTCAAGAATCCGAAAGTTTTGAGACAAATTGGGACATTGAGGCCGAAAATGATGAAGAAGAGGCCGAGGACACATTATTGGGAGATGAAGCCGAGGGCAATGGAGAATATCCGAGTGATGGTAAATTTCTTTTGGTTAATATGCAACTTTTACATTCTCAACAAATAGATGATTTGCATCAACACCGTAGTAATCTTTTTTCAAACAAAGTGCACTATTAAAGATAGAACATGTTTAGTTATTATTGATAATGGTAGCTGCACTAACGTTTGTTCTTACGATATGGTAACCGCTTTAAATTTACCTACGAAAGCACATCCGATGCCATACAAGCTTTCTTGGTTAAACAATAGCGGGGAGATTAAAGTGGATAAAGCAGTGAGAATTTGACTTCGGCATTGGGAACTTTAAAGATACTTGTTTTTATGTGATGTGGTACCTATGACCGCAAGTCACATTATTCTGGGAAGACCTTGGCAATATGATAGGTTCGCGGATCATATTGGCCGAAGGAATGTCTACAAGGTTACCAAAGATAACATTCGGTACACACTGCTTCCTATGACACCGAATCAGGTTTGTGAGACTCAAAGACTACTTGCCGAGGGGAGGGAAAAGAGGTTAAAAGAACAAGAGTTGAAAAAAAAGAGCGAACTTATCCCTAAGGCCAAAACCGAGGTAAAAAGAGTGGGAAAAGCCGCAAGCATGGTAAGAAAAAAGGCAATAGCTCAAAAAGTGAGAAAAGAATGTTTGTTCATTAAATCCGGAAAGGTAGAGAGGACAATTCATGCAAAACAACTTGTTGTTTTGTTAGATTTGCAAGGAACCGCAAGGAACCTATTTACTAACACTTTTTCTTTTACTCTAACATCTTTTTCTACATCTAGTCTTGCTATTTTTCAGAAGTTTCATGAAGTCTTCCCTAAGGAGTTGCCGAAAAGGTTACTTATTAGCCTTCAAAATCGTGAAAGGTATAAACCATCTTGGGGTACAAATCAGCAAATTCAAAACCAAGGTGAATTAATTTGTGCAAAGAAGGAGGTAAGTAAGTCTTTAAGTCCTTATTTTAATCCGGTAAATATTGAACTTAAACATGAAAGGACTTTTAGATTATATACGGATAGTCTCAATGTTAATAACTTAATGTTTAAGTATAGACATCCGATTCTTTACTTTGATAAAATACTTGTTGCTAGTAAAAACCGAGATAATCATATTGAACATCTTAGGGCTGTTTTTACTCATTTAAAAGCACAAACTTTGTATGCTAAGATTGGAAATTATGTTTCTTACACTAATTCTATTAACCTTCTTAGTTACATTGTGAGTTTTCAAGGTATTAAAGTTGTTCGGGCAAAAGTTAATGCGATGGTGGAATGGCCGAGAACAACCAATACAATTCCATGTCGTCCAACATATGAGTTAGCAAGCTTTGATAAACATTTTGTTCGTGATTTTAACAAGTTTGCTGCTCCATTAATTTCAATTACGAAGGACAAGACACCATATATTTGGGACAGCCGCAAGAGAATCTCCTTGATAGGTAAGGACAATGCAATGTTTAATTTACATATTTCTAACTTGCTCCCTTTTATTCATTTTTCAGATTATACCGCTGATTCTTGGAATGATTCGAGGACGAATCCTTTTCAAGAGGGAGGGGATGATACGGTACCAACCTTGGGGCTGCCCAACTCAAGGAAACGTACTTTACGATACAAAGAGGACTCTAAATTACATATAGGAATGTTGCCCAAGTCAACCTCTTAGTATCACAAGTGTACAAGGAATGGACAGCTTTGCTACTGTTTGGCAGAATGAACATATCTTTCGATATACTTATCCAATGGAGATGATTCCAATTGCATATTAAAGATAAGAGGCAGATCTAAAACTTTCATGAAGATCACAAGATTAGATTCTGCCTTCTTGATATCCCATATTGTCGTGCAAGTTGGCCCAACAAGCTGTCCAGAATGGGGGACGAATCTAAAGGGCATTTTAGTCTTTTTTATGTACAATTAAAGTCTATACTAGACTTTAATTATTTTCAACATATTTACTTATTATAATTTCGTGTATAGCAAGTAGTTGCTATAATAAAGGACATGTTGTCCATGTGTTAGTTAGTTGGTTAATAAGAGTCCTAATGCAACTAGGACTCTTCATAGATTAGTAGTTACTTTTATTTCAGCCACCAAGATAATAGGAACATGTGCCTATTATCTTGTTTAGGTAGTTACTTGATAGCAAGTTGTTATTCAAGAGTCCTAATTCTTCAAGGACTCTTATTTTCCCTTTTCCTAGTTTGAGTTAGATTGGTTCTTTTGTAACCAAAATACTCTATTTAATAGAGATTTCGGCAGCCATGTAACTTAGACTTGATATATTGATATTTTGATTAAGGTTAAACCTTTGTTACTTGTTTATGAACTTCCGGTTGAATTTCATAAACCTTTAAGTTACTGTATCAACTAGTTGGTTTCTCTAGTTGTGGTGTTTCAACATTCATTGATACTTAACCTTTCCGGGACTGTGTTAAGTATATTCTCATAGAAACCATTCGAGATAGAGAAAGATCTAAATTCAGCCGAGTCTTGATATAACCCATCAAGATTTCGCATCAAGCTTTTCCTAGTTTGAGTTAGATTGGTTCTCTTGTAACCGAAATACTCTATTTAATAGAGATTTCGGCAGCCATGTAACTTAGACTTGATATATTGATATTTTGATTAAGGTTAATCCTTTGATACTTGTTTATGACTTCCGGTTGAAGTTCATATTTCTTTAAGTTACTGTATCAACTAGTTGGTTTATCTAGTTGTGGTGTTTCAACCTCCATTGATACTTAGCCTTTCCGGGACTTGATGCGAAATCTTGATGGGTTATATCAAGACTCGGCTGAATTTAGATCTTTCTCTATCTCGAATGGTTTCTATGAGAATATACTTAACACGATCCCTAGGGAAAGGTTAAGTATCAATGAATGTTGAAACACCACAACTAGAGAAACCAACTAGTTGATACGAGTAACTTAAAGGTTTATGAAATTCAACCGGAAGTTCATAAACAAGTAACAAAGGTTTAACCTTAATCAAAATATCAATATATCAAGTCTAATTAAAAAGGTGGCCGAAATTCCCTTTAAGTAGAGGGTAATTCGGTTCCAACTTAAACTAGGAAAAGGGAAATAAGAGTCCTTGAAGAATTAGGACTCTTGAATAACAACTTGCTATCAAGTAACTACCTAAACAAGATAATAGGCACATGTTCCTATTATCTTGGTGGCTGAAATAAAAGTAACTACCAAAATAATGAAGAGTCCTAGTTGCATTAGGACTCTTAATAACAAACTAACTAACACAAGAACAACATGTCCTTTATTATAGCAACTACTTGCTATACACGAAATTATAGTAATTAAATATGCTGAAAATAATTAAAGTCTAGTATAGACTTTAATTGTACATAAAAAGACTAAAATGCCCTTTATAATTCGTCCCCATTCTGGACAGCTTGTTGGGCCAACTTGCACGACAATATGGGATATAAAGAAGGCAGAATCTGATCTTGTGATCTTCATGAAAGTTGTAGATCTGCCTCTTATCTTTAATATGCAATTGGAATCAGCTCCATTGGATAAGTATATCGAAAGATATGTTCATTCTGCCAAACAGTAGCAAAGCTGTCCATTCCTTGTACATTTGTGATACTAAGAGGTTGACTTGTACAACATTCCTAGATGTAATTTAGAGTCCTCTTTGTATCTGAATGCACGTTCCCTTGAGTTGGGCCGCCCCAAGGTTGGGACCGTATCATCCCCTCCTTCTTGAAAAGGATTCGTCCCTCGAATCTTCCCAAAACCAGACTTTGTAATCAGCAAAATGAATAAATGGGAGCAAGTTAGAAATATGGAAAGTAGAAAGTACATTGTACTTACCTATCAATGAGATTCTCTTGCGGCTGTCCCAAATGAATGGTGTCTTTTCCTCCTTAATTGCAATTAATGAGTCAGCAAGCTTGCTAAAATCACGAAACAAATGTGTATAAAAGCGTGCCAACTCATATGTTGAACGATCTTGAAGGATAATAGTTGTTCGTGACCATTCCCTTATTGCATTATCTTTTGCTAGAACAACTTGAATACCTTGATGTTTTAACCTTGATGGTGACTAATTCAAGATGAAGAGGGAACAAGATCCAATTCCTTGTTGAAGGAAGATTGCTTTTGGATTGTAACCTTGTCTTTTTATGGGATAACTTTCGGTTGCCAATTTCTTTATATCCGAGTGGCTTTTTTCGTTGGGTATAATATTTTTTGTTATCTTTCGGCTTTTCTCAAGCAAACAAGAAAAAAAAATTTCAAGAAAGCAATAAAGTACACCAAGATAGAGATCAACCTTTTGCTCTGATACCACTTGATGCGAAATCTTGATGGGTTATATCAAGACTCGGCTGAATTTAGATCTTTCTCTATCTCGAATGGTTTCTATGAGAATATACTTAACACAGTCCGGAAAGGTTAAGTATCAATGAATGTTGAAACACCACAACTAGAGAAACCAACTAGTTGATACGAGTAACTTAAAGGTTTATGAAATTCAACCGGAAGTTCATAAACAAGTAACAAAGGTTTAACCTTAATCAAAATATCAATATATCAAGTCTAACTAAAAAGGTGGACGAAATTCCCTTTAAGTAGAGGGTAATTCGGTTCCAACTTAAACTAGGAAAAGGGAAATAAGAGTCCTTGAAGAATTAGGACTCTTGAATAACAACTTGCTATCAAGTAACTACCTAAACAAGATAATAGGCACATGTTCCTATTATCTTGGTGGCTGAATAAAAGTAACTACCAAAATAATGAAGAGTCCTAGTTGCATTAGGACTCTTAATAACAAACTAACTAACACAAGAACAACATGTCCTTTATTATAGCAACTACTTGCTATACACGAAATTATAGTAATTAAATATGCTGAAAATAATTAAAGTCTAGTATAGACTTTAATTGTACATAAAAAGACTAAAATGCCCTTTATAATTCGTCCCCATTCTGGACAGCTTGTTGGGCCAACTTGCACGACAATATGGGATATAAAGAAGGCAGAATCTGATCTTGTGATCTTCATGAAAGTTGTAGATCTGCCTCTTATCTTTAATATGCAATTGGAATCAGCTCCATTGGATAAGTATATCGAAAGATATGTTCATTCTGCCAAACAGTAGCAAAGCTGTCCATTCCTTGTACATTTGTGATACTAAGAGGTTGACTTGTACAACATTCCTAGATGTAATTTAGAGTCCTCTTTGTATCTGAATGCACGTTCCCCTTGAGTTGGGCCGCCCCAAGGTTGGGACCGTATCAATATGAAGCACACTCTTTGTCTTACTTTTGGAAATGCACCTTTGAATGATTTAGATCATGGAGATGAAGTACATTTTACTTTGAAAGTGTTTACACTTGATAAGAAATCAATGAAACTTTGATGTCAAGCCTTTTTCGTTCTCTAAACATTTCTCAGCTTTAGAGTATTTATACATTTGAACAAAAGCTGAAAAATCGACTCTGCAACAGTCAAATAACGGCTAGTTCCCGCAGAGTTCGGTTGACCGAGTGGACCTCGGATGACCGAAGCAAGACACCTCGGATGACCAAGTTAGACCTCGGTTGACCGAACCATAGGTCGGTCGACCGACCTTCCCTTTTGGTCGACCGAACCAAAACATCTCAACTCTCAGTTTCTCTTCGGTTGATCCGAACTAATCTCGGTCGATCCGACCTTCTGAGCTTTGAGAGATGTTGATTTTTCACACGTTTTGAAATCTATTGAAGTCTAAAAGGTTTTCTCAATATGTAACAAGTAAGGGCATTTAGAAAACCGTTTTAAAAGACTTATACTTTGAAATCAAAGGCTTTTGAGATATGAACACATATGAGAATCATTTTGAAACTTTAGCCTTTTGAAAACGTGTTTATGAAAACATGCAAGACTTGAGTGTAGAGCTTATGTTCATGAGAGCATTGGTTAGAACTTTTATAAGATAAAGACTTATAACGACAAAGCTAATCTAACCAAACCTAAGTCTTCAATCTTCAATCTTGATAGATGAGCCTTGAATAATATGACTTTGAATCTTGATCATGGCTTGATTGAAGTACTTAGAGCTTCCATTTTGAGAACCATTATTCTATCACAAAGATATAAAACATTAGACACAACATCAAGTGTTTGTCCATTATCAAAAACCGAGTTCGTTCGCCCTTAGGGCTTACAATCTCCCCCTTTTTGATTATGGCAAACTTTGATGCAATTAGATAGAATATGGTTAATTTAAGTACAAGGAAGCATGGCAAAAGGATATAAGAACAAATAAGTGTAAAGCTAAGTGCTTATAAGATAAACCAAGATAGAACGAGAAACATAAGCACTAGCATGTTAAGTTCTTTTGCCTTATGCATAAGGGGCTCAACCTCCTTGCCTCCTTCCTTCCATTATATAGCATTCTTGTGTGTAATATACATACCTTAGTTTACACAAGAAGCTAACTTACCATTTTCATCAATGTTGATGTGAGTGCTAAGGATCCTATTATAAAGAACATGCTCACACAAACATTTGAACTATCAATGGTTTGTTATCATCAAAACAACATAGGATATTTTGCCCTTCGGGCTAACAATCTCCCCCTTTTTGATGATGACAAAACATTGATGCAAATGGGAATAATATGCAAAAAGTAAAGCTTTAAAGCATATAACTATGAATGCATGAGATAAGAATATTAAGGAACTAGGCAAGTAGATGTTTTTCAAAAAAAATATTCTACTCCCCTATTTTAAAGAATCCACTTATCTCTCCCAATTTGCAAGTTCTAAGCTTTCTCCTTTTGTAAATTACTTCTCTTGGCACATTTGCAACACTAAAAACTCTCCCCCCTTTTTGTCAAAATCAAAAAGGGATATCGAGCGCCAATAAGAAAAGCATTTAATGAAGAGTAAAGATGAATAAGATTTAAATTGTGGAGAAGCTTGATGATATGTAAGAATTCTCCCCATATATAAAAAAACTTTTAATGCCATGGAGAATCTTGATGGTCTAATAGATTGATAAGATGAGAACCAAAAGATCAAACCTAAAGACCAAAAATCATTTGAAGAATGATTATTCTGAATAAGCTTGGTTGATTTCTAAAAACAAGGAGTCCATAATAACACATAAATCAAAAGATGGTCATGTATGGCTCAAAAAGAATATCAACCTAAGCTAAGACAAAGGAGATAAGGAATAAACCTTAAAGTACAATCTCCCCTTTTATCAAGCATACGATGTTAGCTATTTGAGATAAAACCAAGTTTGATACCAATTGACCAATTGTAAAACATGTTTGAAAATATAGCTAACAAAGTACTAGTGGAAGTGATACCATGAATTCATAAGTTAAGTACATGTATCACAACCAAAAGAATTAGAGGAAGTGTAGGATTACAATGAGTACATTCCTCTAATAAGTTAATGGTTAGTTAAATGAGTATAACAACTCTTGAAGCAAGACTAACCAAAAACTCTAATGAGATCACAAAAGATATGAAAGTAAAGATTATGATCTCATAGTTATTAAGGAAGAGTATATGTGATACCAAATGTAAGAAATAACCAATTGTAAATAAATAAATATTTATAACACATATAACTCCCAAAATAACTTACACAAGTTGGCTATAAAATAAGAAGGATGAAAAACAAGCCAACAAGTGATGTGATGATGTAAAATATGAACAATTTAGCATACATCACAATTATGAGTTTACATCCTAAGTCAAGCATCTAGACGATCAACCGCATAAGATTAATGCTATAGACTCGAATATAAACACAACCCCTATATGCAATGAAGATCAAGTAAAAACTGAGCATAGCATATACAAACTCCCCCAAAGCATAAAACACTACATAATAGAGGGGAGGGGGTATAAGTTGAACACAAAAGGATAAAAAACAAAACAATGATCACCTACAAGGGATGAGTTAAGCTATTGTACCTTTACCATTTTGGTTGATCTTCTTTATCAATCAAGTCCATTGAGGCTTTTTGTGTGATCACTTTCATTTAAAGCTCATTGAGAGGTTGACATGTGATTGCTCCATTTTCTTTGTTGTTCATCCTTGATTGATGAGAGGAAAGCAACCTCCTCTTCTTTTCATGACAAGTGTAGAGTCATCATTGATGGGTGACTTTTCTTTTGATGAACCCCTCTACAATCTTGTGAGCTTGGCATTTGACTCTTTTCTTGGAGTCTTAGCTCATGTGTGCCATTCCTTGTAGTTCATACCTTCTTCTTGAAGCTTAGAACTCTTTGTTACCTACAAGGAATTCTTGAGAGCAAATTTGGTACCTTTTAAAAGGTCCTTCATGATTAGCTCAAAATCTCAAGTAAACACATATATGCTTAAGGATCATGCAAATCAAAAACCAAGACAACTAGATGGATTCTTAAATGAATATGACATGACAAAACAAGAATCAATCAAGTTGCATATGCTACATCTCATAGATACCTTAGCTAAATAAATATGACCAATAAAGAACATGCTAAAGGTTATCTATATGAAATTCAAGAATGTGAGATGCAACATATATAGAATTATTAGCCACTTTGATCATCAACGTTTTTTCGCCTAGCCACTTTGGTCAAAATTCAAGTTTTTTAACTTATTTCATCATTAAACATTTTTCGGCCTGCCATTTTGGTCATAAATGATTTTTTTTAACTTTTTTCATCACTAAAGTTTTTTTCTATCTGCCATTTTGATCAATAAAGTTTTTTCATTACTGCCATTTTGCTCACTAAAGTATTTTCATTCGCCATTTAGGTCACTAAAAAATTTTGACCAAAATGGCGGGATCAAAAACTTTAGTGACCAAAATGGCAGAATGAAAAAACTTTAGTGATGAAAAAGTTAAAAAAATATTTTTGACAAAAATGGCAGGCCGAAAAATGTTTAATGATGAAATAAGTTAAAAAACTTGAATTTTGACCAAAGTGGCTAGACGAAAAAACATTGATGATCAAAGTGGCTAATTATTCAACATATATAAGAGCAAGCATATATAAAAAAAAAATATCAAAAACACTTAAACACATTAATTAAAGTGTTAAGAGAAGGTGATTTTGATACCTTTGCTTTCTTACCAAGTGATGAAGATATTGGATAGACACTTTGGCTCTTGTCATCACTTGATGCATTGCTCTTTGTATTCAAGCAACTTGGTTCTCCAATTGATTAACATATGAGCTTTGAGAATCCAAGTGTTAAGGAGTGCTTTTGAATTTCTTCCTTTGGCACATCTCCTTTAACTTCTCCCCAATGCCACTTCTTTTCGAATAAAGTCCATTGAAGCTTTGTGGCATACATCTAACTTATAAGAACCTATAAGATCAAGGGAAGAGTATCTTTTGGTACCCACTTTTGTTTGGGTCCATGGGAGTTAGTTGAAGTGAGCTTAACTCTCCAAATGGTTTTAACTCCCCTTTCAATCCTCTTCTTAACATGGCATCTAACACAAGAGTGACCATGTTTTCCACAATATGTGCAATGAATATGTGGTTTAAAAGATTTGTGAGCATGCACAAGATAACTACTTGGCCTATGTGACATTCTAGCATTTACAACATGATTCTTAGGTTTAAGCGAAGAGCAAGTAGCAATATCAACATGTTTAGCAATATAACCAAGGCCATGTTTATCAAGAGAAGCACGTTGCATGCCAAGAATTTGATAAAGATTTTTCTTACCCTTTGTAAAGTTTTCAACAAGAAAGGTAAGGTCTTTAACTTTGTTTTTCAAAAGATCAAATTCAGCAAGCTTGTTTTCTAAAGATGACAATTGATCACAAGCTTCTTTGTGTTGTAATGAAGATGAATTGCAAGTAGTAATAAGACTTTTATTTTCATGTTTCAAGCAATTAACATCAACACACAACTTTTCATTTTCATCAACCAAAGTAGATTTTTCCTTGAGCAAAGATTCAATTTTAAGCTTCATTTCTTTGTTTTGCATTGCACATTTTTTCAATTGATCATACATATCAATTAAAAGCTCATTAGGATCATCCTCATCATTATCATCATTATCATAAGAATTTGAAATAGAGGGAGAAGGATGTACCTCATTACCAAATGCCATAAGACACATGGGGTCATTTTCTTCTTGATCATCCTCACTTCCTTCTTCATCCCAATGGCTTAACAAGCACTTTGCATTGTTGAGATTTAAGAACAATTTCTCTACTTCTTCATGATTGATGATAGAATCAAGATCAATAGCCTTTTTAGCACCATTTTTGCTTTTCTTCATCTCGAAGGTGAGTAGAGAGCCAATTAGTTCCTCCGTTGAATATGTCTTTAAGTCTTTGGCTTCTTCAATGGCCCAATATTTTGGGAGTGAGTTGAGAATTTTCCTATTGATTTCTCCGGAAGTATACTCCTTGCCATTAGACCTCAACCCATTTACAATGTTGGAGAGTCTTGAGTTCATCTCATTGATAAATTCATTAGGCTTCATGGAGAATAGCTCAAATTCTCTAACTAGCAAATTTAATCTTGACTCCTTGACTTGATTTGTGCCTTCATGAGTAACTTCTAGCATTTTCCACATGGAGTGTGCGGATTTTCTTCCAAGGACACGATTGTACTCATCCGGATTTAAGGCACAACTAAGAATGTTCATTGCCTTGTAATTTTGAGTCATCTTCTTGGACTCAAACTCATTTAACTCATTGTCCGGCTTTGGCACTTGAACACCATCCACCATTTTCATACATATGGACCATCTTCAAATATATGCCATAAAGAATAATCTATTGAGCACACATATATCTTGAAACGGTCTTTCCAAGCCTCATAATTATTTCCATCAAAAAGTGGTGGCCTATTGGTGGAAGACCCCTCTAAGTAGGCTAATGCGGAATTACCGGCCATAATCTTTACTTCAAGCGGTTAAGCTAAAGAAGAAGACGAGGCTCTGATACCAATTGTAAAACACAAGAGGGGGGGTGAATTGGGTTTTAATCGATCTTGCAAACTATTTCCAATCTTTTCAACGCTAGTGAGAGTTTGAACAAGATGAACAAAAGCTAAAGCAAAACCCAACAACAAGACAAAGGATTTAGAGTGGTTCGATTCACTTAGAATCTACATCCACTGCCTTGAGCCGCACCCAAGGATTTGCAACAACTTCACTAAGAAGATTTTACACTTGTGGCTAACTCACTAAGAGTTTTACAAACACAACCACAATACAAAAACTCACTAAGAGCTTGATTGCCCACACAAAGTAGGACTTAACAATTTGCCCACACAAAGTAGGACTTTTACAAGAATAACCCAATCACTTAGAAAGGGAATAAGAATGTTTAAAGAACAAGGTTGTTCACTCTTCTAAGTGAAAGATATATACCTTTGAAGTACAAGAATGATAAGCTATTAGAACAAATGAAGCACACTCTTTGTCTTACTTTTGGAAATGCACCTTTGAATGATTTAGATCATGGAGATGAAGTGCATTTTACTTTGAAAGTGTTTAGACTTAATAAGAAATCAATGAAACTTTGATGTGCAAGCCTTTTTCGTTCTCTAAACATTTCTCAGCTTTAGAGTATTTATACATTTGAAAATATGCTGAAAAATCGACTCTGCAACGGTCAAATAACGGCTAGTTCCCGCAGAGTTCGGTTGACCGAACTGGACCTCGGATGACCGAAGCAAGACACCTCGGATGACCAAGTTAGACCTCGGTTGACCGAACCATAGGTCGGGTCGACCGAACCAAAACATCTCAACTCTCAGTTTCTCTTCGGTTGATCCGAACTAATCTCGGTCGATCCGACCTTCTGAGCTTTAAGAGATGTTGATTTTTCACACGTTTTGAAATCTATTGAAGTTTAAAAGGTTTTCTCAATATGTAACAAGTAAGGGCATTTAGAAAACCGTTTTAAAAGACTTATACTTTGAAATCAAAGGCTTTTGAGATATGAACACATATGAGAATCATTTTGAAAACGTGTTTATGAAAACATGCAAGACTTGAGTGTAGAGCTTATGTTCATGAGAGCATTGGTTAGAGCTTTTATAAGATAAAGACTTATAACGACAAAGCTAATCTAACCAAACCTAAGTCTTCAATCTTCAATCTTGATAGATGAGCCTTGAATAATATGACTTTGAATCTTGATCATGGCTTGATTGAAGTACTTAGAGCTTCCATTTTGAGAACCATTATTCTATCACAAAGATATAAAACATTAGACACAACATCAAGTGTTTGTCCATTATCAAAAACCGAGTTCGTTTGCCCTTAGGGCTTACAATCAAATTTCCATAAAGAAAGCGTACCTTTTTTAGCCGCCGTTACCAGGACATTGGAATCCGTTTGGACCAATAATAAAGAAATAGAGCAGATGTCCGCCAAACGCAGGCCTTCGAGCAATGCTTCCAATTCTGCTTCAATACTAGTGCAATTCGCCCCAATATATCGTGAGAAAGCGCCAATAAAATCCCCATTTGAATGACGAAGTACCCCCCAATGCCTGATGTGCCTGGGTTGCCTTTGGATGCGCCATCAATGTTCAGTATGATATCACCAAGAGGATTATCCATGCCCCACTTTAAAACCATTGTCTTCCGCGGAAGAAAAGACCGAAAAGTTGGATATAGTTTTTTGGCTTTCATGATAATAGAAATATAATCCCTGAATTGAGCCACAATACTAGAAAGAGAAGTAGTCCGGGATTCAAAAACAAATCTACATCTCGCTTTCCAAATTAACCAACAAGCAGAACAAGCCAAAAGGATAATCATACGTGAATTACCCGAGGGTCCTGCGAACCACCAATATGAAAGTACCTCACGCAGAGTAGTAATTCTCCCAGGATCCCACGATAGTCCAGCAAGAATAGCAGCCTCAGACCAAACAGATTGTGCTAAAGGACATTGGACAAAAATATGATCATAATACTCAGTGCCCCCTAAACAAGCACATCTAGAGGCCAATGATACTCCAAACCGCATACGATCCTCGTCCAATGCTAAAAAACGATTTAGCAATTTCCACATAAACAAAGATACCGAGAAAGGAAGTACCTTACTCCAAATACAACGGCGAGAGAACAAAGCCACTCCCGGATTGCGGAATTGAGAAATAGCCGATGCCAAAGAGAACGAACCTTGAGGATCGCCGGTCCAAATAATCTTGTCCGGTTCCGATTGAGGTCCAAGACGGATATTTGGCAGTACCTTCATTATATTTGGCACTTCTTATTTACATTACAACACTCACAATCAAAATTTACACTTAAAGGTCCAAATGAAGTAAACAGTACCTTCATTATAATTGTAAAGCAGTACATACTTTCAGTAAACAGTACCATCATTATATTTATAGTGTCAAGTTCATAAAGGCGACAAATCTCAATACTCTGCAAAAAAAAAAAATACATAAATAAATTAAAATTTAAAAGAAGGCAGATTGTTCCATCACTAAAAGTTAACACAGTAAAACTTCGTAAGGCGAGTAATAGGACCTAAGTATTAATATATTCCGAACCTTTAAGTATTGGAAGTCTAGATGGAAATATATATTTGGTACCTTTGTTAAACAGTTTATACAAGTAACAAGAGTTTTCTCATCTTCAGTAACCAGTAAAGGAACAATAACCTGCAATTTAAAGCAAGTTTAAAATTGAGCAAGGTAAAACACAAATTTTAGGTATAACATATCCAAATAATAAATGGGTAAAGTTCCAGCATCACTTACACTTAAACATCTAAATGGATCATATTGTGACAACACTATAGTTAAACAATGCTTTGCGTCATTTGCAATCTAAGTACAAAATATATTCCCATCAATGACATGTATATGCACCAAGGAACATTATTTACAACGAATATCCATTAAGAGAAACATTACTTTTGGAACAATATCTTTTGTAACATGAAGCAGTTTTTCAATCACAATCGGTTCTCTCTCATCTTGCATAGTACAACACAGCATATAATTCACATTTTGCATAAATGGTATCATCATTCTTCGTATGAAAGGAATGCAAAATATAAAGTCGCTTACAGTTTGTATTGGTTATGCAAGAACCTCCCATGACTGATTCAAGTCTTCACTCATGGAAATTGCATTTACCTATAGAACATAGCAAAAAAAGAAGTCATGTTTTAGTCAAGACAAAGATGTATAAGTTATCCATTCACCATCGATTATGAAAGATTTCAGTTCCATCACATTTATGGTTTCATTTTAAACTGAAAGATTTCCTGGAAGGAGCTGGTGAACTTTCAGCTTTAGCTTCCTCTAAAATGGGGTTTTAGGAGGATTTTCCAGCCATAACATGTTGTCTTATTAACCATACTGGAGTATGAGCTTATGTTGGCAACAGAAAAATCTACCATCACGGATGCATTGTTTTATTATAATTTTATCACAAATAATAGTGTATTACAACCTGGAATTTCACTTCAGATATGTAGTTTAAGTTAAGAATACTTGTAGGGAGTCATTACATGCCAGAAGATTCCATCATAATTACAGTTTCATATTTTCTTATTCTTTTTTGGAAAACATGGAGTTGTCATGTTTATTCAACTTAGACCTTCTGCAAGAGGAGTGTCATTGCATACCTGAAGCTTTGAAATACCCTGTAATGCATTCTTGTAAGCAAGAAGCGAATGTCCTAATCCTACACCCATGTTTCTAAGTACTGTAGAATCAGTCAAGTCCCTCTGCAAACACAAACATATAAACAAACCATGTAATCTATAACTCAATAAAGAAGTGGCTTAAGGAAAGAAAAGAAAGTCTCGGTCCATAAAATAGCATGACCAACCACTATAAAATGATTTTACTGCCCTACACATCTTCGGAAGCCTAGCTAAAGTAGTTCCCAATGTGCTTGAAATGTTATACTGTCCTATTTGATACAATAAATTAGTCAACTAATGGGGGCAAATGAATATGTTTGGGATCCTGTGAAATCAGCATATTTACCTGCCAGCGTGAAATAGGTAACTTCAGACTCAAATGGGACAATCCCTACTGCCCCAGCAAATTTTTCGAGCATCTTAATTCTCGAAATTTCATGCCTTTCCCCAATTAATCTGTAAGCAAAAAATGCCATCTCCTTCAATTGATTGAACATTAAAAGCTATTCCAAGTGCTAAAGAATATGAGAAAGCTTGGGACCTCAGTGATTTCAGGAATTTGAGAAAGCTTTAACAGCCACTTAATCTGGAAAAGAAACAGAGAAAGAAAAGAGTTACGACATCAAGTTCTGTTGCAATTTTGAAAGGCATAGATGAGATGAGGGAAAACAGAGATGGAATCAGAAATTGTTCCACGCACCAAGTCTTGTTCTTTCTCTTTCATTTATTTATTTCTAGGGGAAATTCAAGAAAATTTCAACATGAGATCATATCCCCATCAGTTCTGCTACAAAATTCATTTCGAATAGTTGATTTCCTTTACCCTTTGATTATTTTCCTCTTCCAAAGTAAATTGTGATCACCATACTCTACTAACTTTATCTAAAATTCAGTAGTTTCACTGCTAAAACAGATAAAATGGCTACGTCAGCACTGGTCAGAGAAACCTAAAGCATCATTACCATTCCCTAAGCAAATTTTCGGGATTAAAAATCATACCTCAACTAAAACCCGGAAGCTAATTAAGCCATATTCGTTCATAAATGCAGTGACGGATCCAGAAAAAAATTTCACTGGGGTCATTTAATATATACAATAATTGACTGCGGCTATTTATATATTTATTATCTAAATGGAGTAAAATATATCATATATAATTAAAAAAATCACTGGGGTCATTTGATATATACAATAATTCACTGGGGTCATTTATACATTTATTATCTAAATGGAGTAAAATACATCATATATAATTAAAATTTTTTTTTTTTTTTGAGTGGGGTCATTTGACCCCACTCAGCCTGCCTTGCATCCGTCACTGCATAAATGGAGCCAGCTCTTTAACCTTTGCCCAATACCGACCTTCCAATGGGCACAACGCAGTCAAACTTGAGAGTTCAAAATCATACAAACCATAGATCCAGACCACAAAAAATGACATAAACAACCAAATCTAACCAATATTGTTTAAATCCGATTAAAAAATAAAATAGAGAACAGAAAATAAACAGTACCTGGATCTGAATGAAAACGGCGAAAGGACTACAGCAGGCTCTGCTGGCGTTGAACAACAACGTGTCAAGCTTATTCATGGACGACATTGTTCAAAAACGCAACGGAGAAGATGAAGTTCGTGACGGAGAAGCAGAGAGATTGAGAGAAAGCGAAAAATAGACAGAGATAACATGAGATGGTAGTGGTGGCCGGAGTTTGAAGAAGGAAGAGGAGAATGGGTAAAGGCTTCTGTAAGGGATCTCTGATGTGAAAGAGAAATGGGCAAAAAATTAGGTTTTTTAGAGGGGCAAACATAAAACGACGTGGTTTACATATTCAGTCGCTAAAATCGTCGCCCCTTCCAACTGAATATTCAGTCGGTATTTAGCGACTGCATAGCGACCAACTTCGTATGAATACTTTATTAATGAATTTCAGTCGCTATTCGGTCACTAAATAGCGACGAAATCAGTTAAAAAAAATTAAAAATCTAAAAATCGATATCGTTCAGAATGCGAAGTATAATTATTACTATGACCATTCACATATATATATATATATATATATATATATATATATATATATATATATATATATATATTAGTAATAGTACCTAAAATAGGTAAAATGTTTCTATATCTTAAAAAAGAACCCCGCTATTTTTTTTAGAAAGACGGTTTCTAAATAGCGACCGAATTGGGGACCGATTTGACGAATTCAGTCGCCAGATAGCGACGGAATCAGTTAAAACAATTAAAAATCGACATCGTTCAGAATGCGAATACGACTACTCTGAATATTCTAGTAATTATTTGTTAATTAATAAGCATTTATTAAAATTTTAACTCAATCACTTAATGATTAACGTAAATGTATACATTATTGTATTACTTGAATTGTTACGCTTTCGAGGCTATTTAGATATTTTATAAATAAGTATAATTATTACTATGACCATTAATATTAGTAATATTAGTAATAGTAACTAAAATAGGAAAAATGTGTTTATATATCCTTAAATGGAATCCGGGAAAATAATAGCGACGGAATTTGCAAAGGCCGTCGCTATTCGGTCGCTATTATTTTCCCGGATTCCGTTTTTAAGCTAAGGGGCTACCGACTTGAAAAATTCCGTCGCTATTCGGTCGCTAATACTTCCCCGGAATCCATTTTTTAAAATAGCGGTTTTAAGGATATATAGAAACATTTTACCTAATAATAACTAAAATAGGAAAAAAATTTCTATATATCCTTAAAAACCCCGCTATTTTATAAAAAACGGAATCCGGGAAAATAATAGTGACCGAATAGCGACGGAATTTGCCAAGTCGGTCGCTATTCGGTCGCTATTATTTTCCCGGATTTCGTTTTTTATAAAATAGTGGGGTTTTTAAAGATATATAGAAACATTTTGCCCATTTTAGTTACTATTACTAATATATATATATATATATATATACACACACACACACACACACACATTAACTTGAATATTCAAACAATTAAAACTTTTACTTATTCACAAAATACCTATATATACTCGAAGCAGAACAATTCAAGTAATACATTTGTGTGTGCATTTACGTGAATCATTAAGTGATGGAGTTAAAATTTTAATAATTGATTATTAATAAACAAATAATTACTACAATATTCATATTAGTTCGTACTCGCATTCTGAACAATGTCGGTTTTCGGATTTATAATTTTTTAACTAAAATCCGTCGCTATTAAGCTAAGGGGCGACCGAATTTGCCAAGGCCGTCGCTATTCGGTCTCTATTATTTTCCCGGATTCCGTTTTTTATAAAATAGCGGGGGTTTTAAGGATATATAGAAACGTTTTTCCTATTTTAGTTACTATTAGGTAAAATGTTTCTATATATCCTTAAAACCGCTATTTAAAAAAAAGGATTCCGGGGAATAATAGCGACCGAATAGCGACGAATTTACCAAGTCGGTCAGCTATTCGGTCAGCCTCTACCCTAACCCTAATTCCGTCGCTATTCGGTCGCTATTATCGGGTCGTTATATTCCGTCGGTAATCCGTCGTAATATATTCGGTCGGTATTCGGTCGTTATATTCGGTCGTTAAGGGTGAATAAAACGACGACGTTTCAATTTGGTCAACGGGACCGAAGTGGCTGACGGATGGGCGACGGAATAACAACCGATTTGTTTTCGGTTTTTATTTGGTCGGTATTCCATCGTTAAATTTGCGACCGAAAAATTCGGTCGCTAAATTCGGTCGCTATTTAACTGTTTTCTTGTAGTGTACCCCGTCAACATATACCACTCTCTCACACAAGACATGTGCCATTTTGACCTGGTCTAACTGGTCCGGTCGTCAGGAGAAATGGTTCTCGGTCGACCGGAGTGACAAATCGGTTTGGTCGACCCGAGATAGCTCTCGGTCGACCAGGTCCGGTCCAACCGGGTCTGGTTTTGCCCAATCCAATCGAACACCCAATCCAATTGAGCCTGCCTAATCTAATTGAGAACCTATATCAAATGTAAACTCCAACAAAGGCAACTACTATATTCTTCGTATTTCTCTACTATAAATACCAGGTATCGATTCATCGATTTCATTATTACGAGGTACTTTCTTATCGGGAATTGAGTTGTTTCTGTTTGTGTCTCTTTCTCTCTAAAAAGCTAACTTTAGCACCGGAGAGTAGTTGAGATCTTCCCCACCTCCATTTGACAGTTTCTTGTCTTACAAGTTAATCTCTTTCTTGTGAGATCCGTTTGGCCTTTCGTCCACGACAATCCCTTGAACCTTGAACAACACCATTTTCCATTATCTCATCGCTCTGTCTTTTTCCTTCTCCTCATTCATTCTTAATTCCTATATTCTTAAAGACTATGGAAAGGAAGAAATTACACTTAGTAAAATACTAAAAAACTATTTAGGTGACTTGCACATGATGCATTATTCCTCATGCGTTAGTGGTGAAAATGGACAGTAAAGATAAGAATTAGTCACTTTTGTGATGCTCTGATTCGGAAAATTGAAGGATGTAGGCATGAGGTTATAAGAGGTAGGGGAGGACGAAGAAGGTTTGGACCGAAATCATAAAAAATTATATGGATTTGTTAGACTTGAATGAGGGTATAGTGTTTGGTAGAAGGAAATGTAGGGAATGTATTCATGCGAACGACCACACGGAAATTTTATATTTATTTATGTAGCCGACCGCAATTACTTGGAATTAAGGCCTTGTTGTTATTTTAGTACCTAAAATTACATAATAAGATCCATAAAGTAAATACAAATAAGCCCCAAGTAAATCAAGACTAGAATCCATATACATTTTTAAACCAGGGCATCTGCTAGTAACTCACGATAAATAAAATATTTCCAAGATCAAATCTATAATAAAATACTAGAGAAAACTGCTATTTGTAACATATATCTATTTACGTGCCACCCTTAATGACACTATCTTTTTATTAGGCTATATATAGCGCTATCTTTTTACGGGCCACTATAAGTGTCCAATTAGTGAATCGGTGAGGATTCGAGCCAAATTCCCCTCACGTGCTCGGCCACGTGAGGGGCATTTTTGTCCCCAAAAATTTTGGCAAAAGAGAAAACTGCTATTTGTAACATATATCTATTTACGGGCCACCATTAATTTCCTCATCTTTTTATTAGGCTATTTATAGCACCATCTTTTTACGGGCCACTATAAGTGTCCAATTAGTGAATTCGGTGACGATTCAGACCAAATTCCCCACACGTGAGGGGCATTTTTGTCCCAAAATATTTGGGCGACCACAACCCATCTTGCCCAGTTCCTTTCTCCGGCCACCACCGATCTCAACTTCTTAATCAAAACCCATATTCTCTGATCTCATCCTTAACCTCTTAATCAAAACACATCTCAATAAAAACTCATCTTCTCCAATTCAACACCAATTCATTAGATCAAATGAGAGATTTGCTGCAAATTGATAAATGAATCCCCCCAAAGATACTACCACAGTCGACTCATGGATTGGGGCATTTTTGTCACAAAAAAATTTGAGGCGACCACAACCCATCTTGCCCGACTCCTTTCTCGGCCACCGCCGATCTCGGCTTCTCAATCAAAACCCATCTTCTCCGATTTCATCCTCAACTTCTCAATCAAAACCATACCTTAAGGATTGGACTCGAATATCCATCTTCTCCGCCCGACCTTTTGGACACTAATCTAACAATTTTTCAATCTTGCCCGACTCGCTTTCTCCGGCCAACACCGATCTCGGCTTCTCAATCAAAACCCATCTTCTCCGATTTCATCCTCAACTTCTCAATCAAAACCATACCTTAAGGATTGGACTCGAATATCCATCTTCTCCGCCCGACCTTTTGGACACTAATCTAACAATTTTTTCAATCTTGCCCGACTCCTTTCTCCGGCTAACACCGATCTCGGCTTCTCAATCAAAACCCATCTTCTCCGATTTCATCCTCAACTTCTCAATCAAAACCATACCTTAAGGATTGGACTCGAATATCCATCTTCTCTGCCTGACCTTTTGGACACGACCACAACCCTAAACCCTAAACCACCCTAAACCCTAAATCTTTTTCTGCTTAACACCATAAGAAGATCATCCCAAGAACTTCTCCGGTCATCCCTATTCGTCATCTCATTTTCTTCTGCCAAAAACAAACTCCTCGGATTTCGGCGAACTTCCCAGCTTTTTTTGTTTTGTAGGTCCATTTATGCCGAAAACTTAACAAGCTCGAACTCTCTGATTCAAAAAGGTAAAAAAATACCCCTCACGTATATCGCGAGTGAACCTCACGTGAGGGGAATTTGGTCTGAATCGTCACCGAATTCACTAATTGGACACTTATAGTGGCCCGTAAAAAGATGGTGCTATAAATAGCCTAATAAAAAGCTGAGGACATTAATGGTGGCCCGTAAATAGATATATGTTACAAATAGCAGTTTTCTCTTTTGCCCAAATTTTTGGGGACAAAAATGCACCTCACGTGGCCGGCACGTGTGGGGAATTTGGCCTGAATCCTCACCGGATTCACTAATTGGACACTTATAGTGGCCCGTAAAAAGATAGCGCTATATATAGCCTAATAAAAAGATAGTGTCATTAAGGGTGGCACGTAAATAGATATATGTTACAAATAGCAGTTTTCTCTAAAATACTAATACAAAGTGGCCTTTTTTTTAATTTTTTTTTCTATTACAATTATTTTATTGGACCTCACTGAGAGGAGGAGTAGTAGAAGCCCGGTGAGCGGGTGCCCCGCGAGGAGTAGTAAAGCCCGTTGAGCGGGTGCCGTGAGGAGTAGAAGTCCCGTTGAGTGGGTGTCGTAGAAGCCCATTGAGCGGGTGCCCCGTGAGGGAGTAGTAGAAGTCCCGTTGAGTGGGTGTCGTAGAAGCCCATTGAGCGGGTGCCCAGTGAGGAGTCTATTGAGCGGGTGCCCCGTGAGGGGAGTAGTAGAAGTCCCGTTGAGCGGGTGCCCCGTGAGGGGAGTAGTAAAAGCCCATTGAGCGGGTGCTCACGGGTCATCTCTTGAGGTTCTTAGAGCGCCTGTTGTGATGCCGAGGGTGACCTTGGTTCGTAGCCCCAAGTCACTCCGGCTTTTGAAATAATCGAAAAGGGACAAATGCTTCACAATGGCAAATTCAGTAAATAAACACAAAATAAATGGCACGGGACAAATTGCACGAAAATCACTTCATTGATTTGAATGCATGATTCTGAAGTTTGAATGTACAATACTGACGAGGGGAGGAGTCGTTTACAATTGCTTGCTTGCTTGCTTGTGTGTAGATTTTTATTCCCCCTATAAGAGCTTAATAAACATTTGCCCATGTGATAGGAGTTGACCACTTTTTTCCGAGGAGGCGGGAAAACTACTTACCTATGCTATACACATAATAATTACAATCTAGCTCGTGCATTATCTTCAAAAGGTTGTATAAGGATGACCCACCAAGTTTAGGCTCATTTGGAGTTCATCCGGATGTGAAACGGCAAGTGCGAGTTGTTGGCTTTCGATGTGCACTGTGCCGTAGCATTTCTTTGCTGCATATGGCGACTGTGGTTGAAGCGCAGCTTCTGATCGCATTGTTGAGACCCAGTAGTTTAGGCGGGTTAGTTTCTGTACATCTTTGGGAACTTGCAGTCTTTGGCCGGTAGTGTTACCATGTTCGGGTTAGAGTGCCATGGTGCCATGTTGGTTGGGAGCATGGCTGCCATGCGGCGTCTGCACTGTTGTTTTTGAGGCGCACACCACATGGTAACTCATGCACCGACTTAGGGTGCCGAGCAGATGTCACGGTCGTTGGGAGATGTTATATTCGTGCGACCCGTGACATCGCTCCTCCACTCTGATTTGGCGACGCCCTCGTCGCCATCAGCTACTTGTTGTCCTCTATAAAGTTGCTTGAAGGCTCTCATATCTCGCTTCTCTTTCCCAAGTGTCTTCTTCGGTACCCCAGACCTTGCCAATGCACCAAGAATTCCATATAGTTCCTCTTACCCCTCACGGTTGTCCAGAGCATCAAGGATTGCCTCGGCTATTTTCTTGCTCAATGTTGTTGAGGAGGGCGGATACTGCAGTATGGTCGTGTCAACTTTGCTCTTGTAGATGCTCATGATAAGGTTTCAAAACACTTACATGAAAAGGCGGGTGGATCTTCGTATGCAGCGGGAGTTCAGCTTTGTAAGCAACTCACCCCGATCACTTTTCAATATAGGTAAGGGTCCGATGTATTTGGGCATCGAGTCTCGTATCCAACCCTTTATTTCGTTGAGGCTCTCTTTTCAAATGCCTCTTTACCATTACTTGATCTCAGACACGAAACTCCACAAATCACCGCTTTTGATCGGCATACGCTTTTCATCCTTTTATTTGTCTTTTCAAGGCACATCTTCGTAAGTTCCACATTCTTTTTTCCATTCTCAGGGAGAAGTCCTGCGCCCACGAAGACTTGGCTCAGAGCCCGACATGTCTGCGGTGTGAGGTAGGGAGGTTGTTGGCCGGATACAATCTCGAAAGGGGCTCTTGCTAGTAGCCGAACTTCTTACGTGCATTGAAGCGGAGTGTGCCACATCGAGAAGTTCGACCCAATTTCTTTGATTAATCCACACGAAGTGCCGCAAAGTATTCTTCTAGCATCCCATTATATCTTTGATCTGCCCATCGACTCGGGGGTGGAATGCCGAACTCATGCACAATTTAGTGCTGAGCCCATAAAGAGTTCGGACCAAAATTTCCCTGTGAATCTCCCATCCCGATCACTGATGATCTCCTGGGGCACTCCCCAAAACTTCACCACATTATGGAAGAATAACTTAGCCGTCTCCTACTGCCGTCACATATTTGAGTGCGAGGGAATGAATGTGGCATACTTAGAGAAAGCGATCAATCACAACTAGAATTGTGGCATTGTCTCCTATCTTCGGCAGTCCAACGATGAAGTCCAGGGATACACTTTCCCAAGGTTTAGCTGGTACGGATAGAGGCTCGAGCAATCCTCCTTTCTTTTGTCTATCGACCTTGTCCTTCTAACACGTATAGCAAGTCTTCACAAAATCGGAAATCTCGTCCAGCATCTGGGGGCCAATAGTATGCCACTTTCCACGAAGGCCATCGTGCGGTCTTCTCCTTGGTGTCCAACCCACGGTGTACTATGGCATTCCTCAATAATTCTTTTCCTCAAGTGTCCACCGCTCGAACATAGAGGCGATGACCCGTGTCATCAAAAGTCCATCATCGACCCAAAATCTTGAGTCTTTCCTTCTTTTACCATCGACATGAGTTGTTGTCAGTAGGGAGTCATTTGGCAAAAAATCCACGAATTGCCTCTTTTATGCCCATGGAGAATTCGCTACTAGCCAAAGCGAGAGTTGACTTGATGGAGCTAGTTCACCCCCTTCGGCTTAGAGCATCGGCGACCACATTTGTTGCACAGATTACGTATTCTAGCGTGAAGTCGAATTCCTCTAGAAGTTCTTGCCAACGGGCTTGTCGTCCCGTTAGTCTCGGCTGAGTCATGAAGTGGCTCACCGCAGTGTTATCCGTCTTCACAAGGAAAGCGGCTCCCGATAGGTAATGTCTCCATACTCTCAATGAGGTGTACTACGGCAAGGAGCTCTTTCTCGTGCGGCTGTGTACCTTGCTTCGCCTCGCTCGGCTTTCTACTCTCAAAAGCTACCGGGTGACCTTCTTGTATATGCACCTCTCAGAGGGCAAAGTCGAAGCATCGGTATGCACCTCAAATGGCTTAGTCATGTACGGTAGGCCTAGCGCAGGGTCGAGTGGACATTTGTCTCTTCGGGTTCTCAAAGGCGATTGACATTTCGAGTCCCGATTCCACTCCATCTTCTTCTTGAGAAGCTCGGTCAAGTGTAAGGCTATCTTGGAATAGTCCTTCACAAATCGCCCGATAGTAGTTGGCGGTCGAGGAATGATCTCAATTCGTGCACATTCTTCGAGGGCTGCCACTCCTCAATTACTGTATCTTCTTCTCATCAATACGAATGCATCTGGTTCAATGATGTGACCAAGGAATGAAATTCTCGTTGGGCAAAGCGCACTTGGACAACTTAGCATACAAGCTGGTTGTCTACGAGGCGGCGAGCACCATCTCGGGTATGCTACATGCTCCTCCAAGCTGTTGCTATAGATTACAATGTCATCCAAGTATACGACCACAAATTGGTCCAAAAAGTCTCTCAAAACTTGATTCATCAAGGTGCAAAAGTTGCGGGGAGCATTGGTTGCTAAGCGGCATTACCAAGAATTCAAATGCCCCAGTATCTCGTCACACAAGTGGTCTTCATTTCATCTCCCTCCTTCGCACGTACTTGCGAGTGGCTGAGCGAAGATCAATTTTGGAGTAATACTTCGCCCAGACTCGGTTGATCAAAGCAATCAGTGACGGAGGTATAGGATACTTGTTCTTAATCGTGATCTTGTTGAGTGCCCGATAGTCCACGCTAAATGCGAAGAGAACCATCGAACTTCTTTTGGAATATTATTGGGGGCACCATAAGGAGACCCTGCGGGAGCGATGATACTCGGGCCTCCGGCATTTCCGTTAGTTGTTTTCAAAGCTCCATGAAGTTCGGGTTGAGACATACGATAAGGGGCCCGGCGGGAGGTTTCGTGCACTGGGAGCAACTTCAATTTCATGATCGATGTCTCGTTTGGCGGCGATTGCCGAGGGAGTTCTTCGGCATGACATCTTCATACTTGTGTAACATCCGCTTCACCACCGGTGGTATTGACCCCGATTTCTCCTCCACCTCTTCCCGGTTTAGGTGAGGAGGAATGTTAGCTCTCCCTTCTTAAGACCGCTTCCCCAGGTTGGAATGCGAGACGGACTTGGGGTTGGCCGATTCCCAACAATACTGAGCACAACATTCCAGTCAACAATAATAGAATCGGCATAGGGGAGCACTTGCGTCTTATTCTCCCTCATAAATTAGAGACCCAATATGAGTTTGAAGTCATCCATCCGGGCAGCGGTGAGGTCCGTGCTCCCCTCAAAAGGCCCCACACTTATCTTAGCTCGCCTTCGCCACTCCCGGCCAACCCGTTTGAGGCGGTGAGTTTATAGCCTTCACCGTTCGGTTACTTTCTTCTAAAGTTAGACCCAATCTCTCCACTTAGAGATGTCTATATAGTTGTGAGTAGCGCGGAATCCATCATAGCTCGAATAGGTATCCCGTTGATGTGCACGTCCGCGTACATCAATCTCGGATCGCACGTCCACGTCACATCAATCTGGATCACACATAAATGCGCATCGGAATAAAACTTGACCCGCCTCTACCAGGATCTTCCACGAGTAAGAACCTACGACTACGGGATAGTGTAATACCTTTTCTAAGTGCTAGAAAGGCCGAAACGCTTTCGGTGGTATGTTGCAACGAACGGAACACCACAATGCAGGCTCCGTCTCTCCCGAGTATCCACTCGATCTTAGGGGATGGTCTTCTACTGCTTGGTGCTAGCCAACGCCTTGTAGAAGCTTTGAAGACACTCTTCAATGGACTATGTATTTCAGACCTTATCAGAAGAATAAGATACAGGATTTCTAACTTCTTTCCTATTAGCAAAAAGCTAGAAAACAAGTCTAGAAATCTATCTTTTCTTTTCTCTCTAAAACTCACTTTTTCTCTTCTCTCTAAGCTTCAAAAGCTGGAGAAAAACTGATTAGAATGAATGGGAAAAATCAGTATTTTTTCCCTTAGTCTATCAAGAGAGAGTGGGGAGAGATAAAGGGGAAAGTGGGAGATCATGGAGGAAACCACTCCTCCACTTTCTCCACTCCTTTAACCTCTAGATAAGAGACATATGAGCTGAAAATATGTGTCCAATTTTCCAGCCATAAGGTCGGTCCAAAAGCGAGTCGGTCGGCCCGATCATATTAGTCGGCCCAATCAATCAATCCCGGCCCACTGATCGAATTAGCGCACCTTAGATTAAATGTACTCCAACAAGCCCAATCCGGTTGATCTATGAGTGCGACCCAGAAGATATCTATGGCGTTGGCCAGTGACATCATATGTCACGGGTAATGAGAGGTATCTAGCAGCGCATCATTACCCCCCATTCATAAATATCCCGGTGATTTATCATAATCACAACATTTGACATTTGTAGTTAAATCCTTTTTGTCCTTGATATCTAGATTGAACACAAGTCATGGAAAAAGTCACACTTGTATTGTCCAATCTTTTAGTTTCTTGATTCGCAGTAGACTAATCAAATGACAACAATATCTCATCTTGATTCATTTGTTCATGGCCATGAATTAGTCGAGACTCCATCAAGGGGGCCCAAGATATCGCTCTGCTATATAGGAGGGACAAATCCTTTCTGCATCTTTGAGAAGCTCTTGGCGTACTCTCGAATAGTCCCTTTTGCTTCGAGTTCTCTAAGCTTTCGTCTAGCTTCATAGATCACGTTCTAGGGAAAGAAGCTGCTTAAGAGCTTCTTTCATTAGTTCCCAGTGTTTATAGTTATCCGCTTGACTTCCATCTCGGACGATTGGACTCTCCACCATAATTTCGCATCGTAATCCAAAGTACGTAGCAGCCGTATCCACCTTCAGTACTCTCCTCGGTGATACCTACTTGTCTTGAAGTATTGCGTGATGTCGAAGAAGAAATTATCTACTTCTTGAGCATCTCTTGCTCATTTGAATGCCTTAGGTTCTCTCACCTTTAGTTTCAGTGCATGATTAGGAGCATCTTGTTGGGCATTCCATTCTCCAGCGGCTCGGCCAATGGCTAAGGAAAGCGTCCTTAGCTCTGCGCTCACCTTTCTTCCCAAAGCGGCTGCGAGATCAGTCACCGCTTTGGTGTTGTTGGTCAACGATGAGCGCATCTCCTCGGTCGCTACCTCGTTGCTTACCAACTTAGCATCGTGTGCTTGGGTAACATGGAATAACTCTCTTGTAGCGTTACCCATTTCTTCTAGTTCCCCACTTTGCACACCGATATCGTTTTCCATAAGAGTCGTCCTCCTCTTCATGGATTCGGCATCCTCATCGCTCTCACCATAGCAGAAGGTATGCACTTTGCTTACCATGGCCTCTAGAGCATCTAGTCTGGCCTTGGTAGCATCATCCGTAGCCAACACGCCTCTCGTTTTCGTAGCCATCGCTTTTCTTAGTCCCGAGTTCTAGCAACCTTGCTCTGATACCAAGTGTCACGGGTCGTCTCTTGAGGTTCTTAGACGCATGCAGTGATGCCGAGTGACCTTGGTTCCCTAGCCCCAAGTCTCTCCTGGCTTTTGAAATAATCGAAAAGGGACAAACGCTTCACAATGGCAAATTCAGTAAATAAACACAAAATAAATGGCACAAGACAAATTGCCTGAAAATCACTTCATTGATTTGAATGCATGATTCTGAAGTTTGAATGTACAATACGACGAGGGGGAGGAGTCGTTTACAATTGCTTGTTTGCTTGCTTGCTTGCTTGTGCGTAGATTTTTATTCCCCTCTATAAGAGCTTAATAAACATTTGCCCATGTGATAGGAGTTGACCACTTTTTTCCGAGGAGGTGGGAAAACTACTTACCTATGCTATACACATAATAATTACAATCTAACTCTTGCATTATCTTCAAAAGGTTGTATAAGGATGACCCACCAAGTTTGGGCTCATTTGGAGTTCATCCGGATGCGAAACGGCAAGTGCCAAGTTGTTGGCCTGATGTGCACTTTGCCCATGACATTTCTTTGCCATGTCTAGGGCGGCTGGTTGAGGGTGCAGCTACTAATACAGCTGGCTGAGCGGCCCAGTCTGCTGCATCTTTGAGAGCACTTATTCTTGTCTGTGTTGGTTTCTTTACTGCCATTCTTTGCCCGATGATCTACTGTTGGTTAGGGGCATAGTTGCCATGCGGCGTGCACTGTTGTTTTGAGGGCGCACACCACATGGTAACTTCATGCACCGACTTAGGGTGCCGAGCTGATGTCACGGTCGCTGAGAGATGCTATATTCGTGCGACCCGTGACAGTGCCCCGTGATGGGAGTAGAAGTCCCGTTGAGCGGGTGTCGTAGAAGTCCGTTGAGCGGGTGCCCCATGAGGGGAGTATAAGAACCACACAAGGGAACACAAAGAAATGACAATTAAATCAATCCTCTTGTGTGAGGTGGGTATCGAACCCACAACCTCAAGGTTGTGGGCAGGCCCTTGCCTCACTGGGATAAGAAACCTTAGATTACAAAGTGGCCTTATGTACGACTACCCAAATTTTCTTTGGAAAAAGTATAACGATAGAATTCACTAAAATTTACTCAGAAGTAGGTTGATCCATCCATTTCACTCTGGTTGGTACACAAAGACATGGTTTATTTCAACAATAGAACTGATCAAAAAATTATACAAAAGGAATGAAACACACAGAACGCATTATAAACGTAGTGATAAAAACCAAATTTTCCTTTGCTTAAAAGGGCTAATCTCTCCATGAAATTCAAATTGTAAAATTTTCGATTTAGCATCAACTATGTTAGTTGTTTTTCTTTTAGAAGTCGCTCTTTAAAATTAACCGAAATACCTTCTTTGTCAAAGAGACTATCATCTAGTAATAAACTTCTTTTGGGCTTTCGACATCGATGATTTCTTTTGTTCCCAACTCAGTGAAACTTTTTTGATGAATTTCTTTGATCTTCCACATAAGTTGGTCGGTGTTCTTGGAAGCGGTCATCATCATCTTCTACTCTACTTCGCTTTACCATCCCTTTGTTTCTTTGCTTCTCATCGCTTGGTTCCACGAAATTCACCCTCTTTCTCAAAAATGAACGATTACTATCTTTGTGGATGTTTTGTTCTGGCCTTCTAAATGTTTTAACCATATTATGCTCTTTCTTTCGAGGAAGTAACTCCGAGACCTCAACTGTTTTAGACTTTTCATTGCTCCTACTTCCAAGCTTCTTCTCCTCAAATTGCTGAGAAGAAACCTTCATCTATGAAGAAGAATTGATCTCTTGAGTATTCTTCACCTTTTCATGTTTTGATATTTTAGAAGGCTTTACATTGCTCATGGTTTCAAGCTTAGGCTTCATTTCTTTTTTGTTCTCCTCAATTTGATGAGAAGAAACATCCCTCTTTGAAGAACAATCAATCTCTTGGACTTTCTTATGCTTTCCATGTTTTGATCTTTTAGTTGGTAATGAGATCCTTTGAGCTTTGACTTGATCCTGAGAAGACAAGTCCATCTTTGAACAATCAATCCTTTTCTTCTCCTCTTGATGGGAAGAAATCTCCATCTTTGGACAATCAATCTTTTTCTCTTTCACTTGATGAGAAGAAACCTCCATCTTTGAAAAATTAATCTTTTTCTTCTCCACTCGATGAGAAGAAATCTCCATCTTGGAACAATCCATCTTATTGTTCTCGTCTTGATGATAGGAAGTCTCTATCTTTGAACAATCGATCTTTTTCTTCTCCTCTTGATCAGAAGAAATCTCCATCTTTGAACAATCAATCTTTTTGTTCTCCTTTTGATGATGGAAAATCTCCATCTTTGAACAATCAGTCTTTTTCTCCTCCTCTTGATCAGAAGAAATCTCCATTTTTGAGCAAATTCCTTCTCCCAGACCATATTCATCTTTCCATCTTCTGAACTTGTAGTTAGAAATGAGTTGATTTGCCCTTCAGCAGCTTCATTTCTCCAAGGACTTGTGCTTTCAATTATTTTAGATGGCTCAATAGTACAAGTTTTCTCTTCACAATCCCAGCATGTCCAGCAAATATCATCATCATTAGGAGAAAATTTCTACATGGAATAACTGGTAAAGCACATGAATATAAGTATAAACTAATCCGGCATGATTCAAGCAAATATATTTAATTGTCCCCCCTCTAGTAAAACTTATACACATTTCTAATAAATGCTTAAATATATGGATGGAACAAGGAAATGACTAAGAAAATATTTGCATATATATTCTGAAAGACTAAAACAACCACAAATTGCAACACAAGAACTGAAGAAAGTGCAAGAACATATTTGTTCAAGAGTAAAAAATGAGTAAAAATGAACATATTTGTTCAATAAGGCTGACATTTGTTTGATACCAAAAATTAAAAATTCCGAACTTATTACACAATATAGGCCTATAAGCTTATGTAATACGATTTATAAAACGATTACTAAATTTATTTTAAGTATGAAATATTTAACACTTAGTATTAATCAAGCTGTGTCTAATTCCTTATGGACTCCTATAAAACTCTCAAGGAATTGTTCACCTCTTACACATCTAATGTTTGTAGATGATTTAATTTTATTATCCAAAGCTGCCACTCGTAATTTGCAAAGTGTTCTGGATATTCTCAATGATTTTTGTAATCAATCTGGTCATAAAGTCAACTTCTTTAAATCTAAGGTTGTTTTTTTTTAAATATTTCTCCTAATACAGCTACTTTTATTTGTAACTCACTACAGATAGCTCGTGCCAATGACTTTGGCAAATATTTGGGTTTTCCTTGCAGTTCTCGTGCTTTAAGAGCCCGTAATTTCCATTATCTTATTGATAATATCAATAATAAACTAGCTAGTTGGAAAACTAAAATTTTAACATATTCGGGTAGATGTAGTTTAATTAAATCAACATTATCTGCAATTCCTTCACATGTAATGCAACTTTGCCAACAAGCACTTGCACACAACTAGACTCTATTCGCCGTAATTTCCTTCGGGGCTCTTCCTTGGAAAACAGAAAACTTCATCTTCTATCATGGCAGAAGATATGCTTGCCTTACTCTTTTGGTGGACTAAAATCCATTCATATTGGTATTGATTCACAATTTGTGCTCGGATTATTAAATTCAGATATTAACTTCAAATATTCAAATCTTATCTCGGATTGCAGATATCTGATGACTACATTTCAAAAAACACAACATCGTACACATTTTTCGGAGAGTAGAATCAAGTGGGCCGATACGTTGTCAAAGTATGGATCAACATCTTGTCATTCTTGCCACATTTTTTTCGGAAGTTCCACATTTTACCCATCTTCAATGGCAAAATGACAAGTCAGAAAAAGTCTTTTGCTAGTTTGCAAAAGCATTTTTGAGTAACAACGGCATATAGTATTCGGAAAAATTCGCTATGGGGGCGGCCCTCTACGGGTAGCACTGTGAGACATTAAGGCCTGCGAGGGACCTACTCTGCAGGGTGGGTCCCTGTCTAAAATTATGTGAGAGGAATGTGGGGCCGGACCCATACCGGACTTTCCCATAGTATTCGGCTTGTACTTGTCCTTTCTTTACTTTTTTTTTTCCCTGTAATGACTTTCTATTATTAATATGGAAAATGATTTACTCCTAGAATTTTGTGGATAGAAACCCTAAACCCCCAAATTGAGGGTGTTAAATGACTATCTCACCCCCTGCTGGTATAAGGGATTGACCCAACTATAAGAGCAAAACGGTCCGAAAAATTATTTTAGTCAATCTTTTAGCCAATAATTCTAGTAGCCTAGCAAGGTCCTATTAATATATATATCTTTGATTTACGAAAAAAAAAACACATGGAAATTTATCTCATTTGTCCCCCAATAGAAAATAAAATATTATGAAATTAAATAAACACCAGATAGAAAAAGATAATGTAAAAAAGTAGTAATCAGATCAAACTTAAAATAAAAAATACACACACCATTCTTTAATGTAAGTTTTTATTACATTTAGCGAAAATTAATAAAATTAAAAACAAGATACTTTATGGGTCAAAATATCAATATTACTCTCTTAAATAGAATTATTTATATACAAATTCTATTTAAAAGAGTAATATTGATGTTTTGATTAATAAAATACACTTCTTTTTGCTACCTCTTTTAAACAATTTATATTATGGAGCGTAGGTAGTATGTATTTTCTGCAACTTGCTGATTATTACTGAAATAAAATAAAGCCCAACCCCAGCCCGAAGAAAGAAATGGACGAGGGAAAAAGGAGGAAAAAGTGGTACCAAATAAAGAAAAGAACAAACTTTTCCGTCTAGAAAAAGGGAGTATCTATATATATGCTATTTTATATGCCATGAAAAACCCCAAAAAGAAAAGGCAGAGAAAACTATGAAAACGGAATTTTTTTTTCCCAAAAAGCAGATTTGAGAGCAAAGAAAAACAAACCGTTCCAAAATTGGAGTTTTAAGTTCAGCAGAAGTGCAGAGAAGTTACTGTAAGTGTTAATTTAGGATTAGCGAAGATATATATTAGAACAAATTTTAAGGAGCCCAATTATTTGATAAGTATATACGTGTGGGAGTAATTGATGCCGAAATTACAGCTTATTGCACAAATTGTTTTTATCTTTTTATTTTTGGAACATTTTTTGTAATATTATTTTGAGTAAAAAGTGTTCATACCTTCTCAACGTTTCTCGATATTGATTTTTAATCTAAACTAAAAATATTATTCCTTATTTCCTTCTAACAAATTAATTATTTGAAATTTTACTAAAGAGGAAGTGATAATATCATAGAACGAATCTTTTCTGCAGAGCAATTTGTTTGAATGTGACAAAACTACCCCTCTACAATATCAATTAAATCTTTTAACTATCTTTCATTCTTCTTCTTCTTTTTTTTCAGAAAATGGATATAGTCAATGCTAAGGAAGAATCCGTCCTTAAACGTTTCCATTGTCTGTCCAAATTTGAGAAATTGGATATTATCCTAAATTGGGTTTCAATGTAAATTATGAATTTTGTTTTTGGGGTGAAACGGAAAAAATGTGTGATAATTAAATAATTAAATTAAATTCTTCTGACTCTAAAAGAATAGAGAGTTAATGGAGGATATAGAAGGAAAAAAAAATAATAATCTCATGGTGAATAACAAAGAAATTGGAAAGAGTAGAGAATTGAGGAGGTGAGAAAAAAAGTGGAGAAAGTTGAAAGATTTAATTAATAAATTAGAGGGGTAATTTTGTCACATGCAAATAAATTATTCTTACATGAGAATTACCCTTTGACATTATCACTGTCCTTTACTACAATATTATCCCCTAATGTTAATTTAGTACACTTTATTTTCAACTCACTGCTTCTTTTAAGTTCAAATAATTGAACATTTTGACAATTTAAACAACTTGAGCATTACTGATTGGTAATGGTGTGTATTAATCGGTTTTAATTGAAAACCGCACCGCACCAAATTTAATGTTGGTGTATGATTCAGTATTTGGTCAATTAGGAGCTCATGAGTCATAAGATATTTAAATAATTTTATATCGGTTTTCACCGCTCCTAATTTCACCAAACCAAAATTGTGAAATAATTACGGTTTGGTGAAATTAAAATTGTGCGGCATGGTTTTAGAAAATATATTAAAAACCCGTATAAAATCGCATTAATAAACATGCCCACTAGTCCCCCACCCCTATTTTATGTATTACACACCCCACCTCTCACAACTCACTAGTTTTTCTCTCTCCCTTCCCTTCACTCAAAATTTCTCTCAACGACCCATCCTAAAAAAAAAAAAAAAAGTGGCAGAAATTTTTTAGGCCTCTGACGCCGGACTCCACCGCTGCCGCCGCATTCCGTTCGCCGGAATTTTTTTTGTTTCATCACCTTGTTGCAAACGTCGTCCTCGTCAACTTGGTCTCTACACCCAACGTCAAAATAGCATCACAACTAACACAATTTGAGTTTTACTTTTTAAAATTTTAACTTTAAATATGTAGATATAACAAAATAGAACTTTATTTGTGATAAATGTTAAAAAATTTACTTAAAAATAGACTAAATCAGGGGCTTTTTGGGCAAAAAATAGACTGAAAATTTCAAAAACTAGATCTGGTGTGTGGTGGCACGTGAGAATTGTTAGTAGTGCCCTAGGACCATTAGCACATGTTGTGCGTTTTGTTATCTTTTGAGCATTTAATTGAATAGTTAATTTTGCTTTTGATTATCAAATGTGTGATTTGATAGTAAAACTCATTAGCTTATGTAATTACTATTCTAGTAGTCCCTAGTTTTATGTAATGCTTAATTACTATGAAATAAAACTAGTATGATTGTTGATTGATGATCTTGTTTTACTCGATCATGTGTAATGGATACAAATCACATCATAGATGCAATATATAGGGATACATTGTATTGGGACGTGATCCAGTCGAGAAGTAATACTTCATGGTCTTAAGTCATAAGTATTACTTCCTCAATACTATTTTTAGAATCCTTAGACCTTATGTCTTCATTGATTCTAGTATGAATGGAGCCACGCTTTTGACTCGACTCGGACGTTACTTGTAACGAGTAATCAATACGATCGATGATCGGACGTAGTGTCCTATCATAGCTTGAATGTGAGAGACATTGTAAGGAATTTGTCCCTCTCTATTATTAGAGAGAGATATCCATGGGCCCCTCGATAGGGAAAGACTGTTTAAATGCATGGCCGTGCTCAAATGTATTTGATAAAGTGGTTATCAAATGCTATTTGTCGAAACAGTCTACCTGGAGATCGAGCATAAATACAATTAAGCTTAATAAGGGTGACGACCACCATGCCTTATGCTTAATTAGGATATCGCGAGACAAAGGGATTAAATAGTGGATTGATATTAGGTTCCGTTGTATATTCATTCACTTTGGGTAGTCACAATGTCCTGCTAGGGACCGCTTGTGATTTATGGACTCACACTACTACTAAGTGTGTTTTCATTGCCATTGTGAGATGAACCTACAGGGTCACACGCATAGACGAGCTAACGAGCTTTATGTCCAGAATCAATGAATCTAGAATGTGTCTAGGTTCATTGTATCTGACATTTGTCTTTCTGAAAATAATAAAGTGTTTATTATTCGAATTAGAGATAAAGGGGCATTTTCGGTATAGCTGGGATTACGTGGGAGTTATTATCCGATAAGGATTCCCACTACCAGCAGAATTCTAGGAAACGTGGGAGTTAGAGACTCCCACTGCCGAGAGGAGTTGGGGATGTGAGAGTTGGTTATAGGAACAAACTCTCACACCCTATATAATGATCTCTTGGCCGAAACCCTAGGGTAAGGTTTTCAGCCGAAATAACATAGAGAATCAAAAACCGTTTTTCTTCTCTAGCCTCTCCATTTCTCTCTAATTCCAGAAAAATCAGAAAAGACGAAGAGCTAGCAATCGCTGCCCGTTTCGTCGCGTGGATACCGGTAGAGGGACTTTCCGCAAGGGAGATCAATTGGTGGCAGATTGAATCCAAGAAACATCATTCTCCATTCAAGAAGCAGCTTCTTGAATCCGTAAAAATGTAAGTTTTTACCGCTATTTTCGATTCGTTTCATATGAGCGGATCCTTCAGGGGAGGATCCATGGGTGTTTGGAACGAGTTTCCGCCCATGAATCCCTTCAAGAACAAACCCATCAGCAGGCGGTCAGCCGGTCAACCGTCTACTTACGTGGACGCGGGTGACTGGCTGACCGCCGGCTGACGTCATTAGGCGGGTATTTTTTTTTTCAAATTTTTTTTATTGCATATTTTTATTTAGTTTATATTTTATATTAAAATTTATGTATTTAAATTATTTTTCTTTTTTTTTTTAAAATTTTTGTCAGAGTTATAATTATAAATTGTTTTTAAATTTGTAGATGGCATATCGGAGAAGGAATATTGATCAGTTAGGCCCGATTAGGGACCGTGATGGTAGAGTAGCTGACAGGCCAGTGACTTAGTCTGCTAGATTGAGTCGAGAGCATCGTAGACAAAGAACTCCCCCTGCAACTATTATTCCTCCAATGGGTAGTCCACCACCCATGAATTACCACCCATGAATTATGTACCCCGCATTCCGCAACACGTATATGACTCTACTCTTTTTAATCCTATACCATACCCCGCATATAGCGAGCCCACCAATGGATGTCTAGAAGTAGTTCACACCCACCTCATTCAATTCCCGATATTCCTATCCAATCACAGGGGAGGGTTTCTGGTTATGAAGAGGATTATGTTGAGGAGTCTTCTACTGAGGATTGGGGAGGATTTCATTGATGCTACCCCCTCCCCAACCCATTGTAGGTTAAGGGTGAAGCACATAGGAGTCCAGGGATATTAAAGAGAGTATTTGGGAGATTTCGACCATCATCTAGCAGATCATCTTCTAGTAGGCCTACCCCAGTGGATGGAGGTAGACCGTTAGTTTCAAGAGGTAGACCGTCGATTTCCGGAGGTAGACCGTCAATTTCTGGAGCTAGACCTTCTGTTTCCGGAGCTAGACCTTCTGTTTCTGGAGTTATACCTTCCTATCACGCCCCTAGAGACTTTGTATCTGATGACCCACCTTATGTCTCACTAAGTACTACCCAAAGTACCCAACCTCCGAGCTTTCCCATTCTCACTCAGATGAAACCAACGACGATAGATTGGGAGCAGAGGACTCCAGCAAGCGACGGACCGGAGATTCCATATGAGATTCCGTCTTATTCTGGTCATGTAGAAGTTGATATCTGGAACGGGGTAGAGAGAGATTTCGTAAAAATCACCAAGCGGAAAGATTCTCTTGTCAGGCAATGGACAGGACTAGACCAAGATGTAGAGGCATCTTCCATTTTAAACGGTACCGGTTTATGACACCTCCGTACTTCCATGTTTTCGCATCACGATGATGCACTTATTTGTTCATTTGTGGAGAGGTGGCAACCGGATACTAACTCATTTCACATGCCTTGGGGTGAAATGACGATCACACTTCATGTTGTATTTTATTTACTTCATTTCCTATTTTTGGTAAGGCAATCTCTGACCCTCATCATATTAGAAAGAATATTATACTTGAGATTGCAGAGTGTGTTCAAGTTGATCCTTAGACCCTGACTAAGGCAATTAATGAAAAGGGCGTTCCAAATAAAATGTTGGTCAACGCAATTAATCAACTGCCTTTGAATTCTATTGTCCGCGCGAAGATTTGTTTGCTACATATGTTGGGGTCGACCCTGTTTGTCTATCGTTCTTGGGATAAGGTGAACTTCAGGATATGGGGAGCCTTAATGGATATAAACCAAGTAAATTCGTATTCCTGGGGTAGTGCAACATTGGCAGCTCTGTATAGACAATTGGGCCAATCGTCTACGGCCGGCTGCAAGTCAATTGGCGGATGTCTTACCTTACTAGAGGTACTTAATTCTTTTTTAAAAATGTTAAATGTATTTAATTTTGCATTTGTCACTGATTTATCTAATATTTCTATTCAATAATTTCTTGCAGGCATGGATATATTCATATTTCCCGACATTTTTGAGTTATGATAGGTTGAACATTATTTGGAATGTTACACAACCATTTGTCTGAGAAAGTTGATTTAAAAAATATGAACAGACTCAGAAGTTACCGGATGATGTTGGATGATATGAGTGTAGAAGAGGTATTAATTGATTTATTTTGGATGATTTACAATAAAAATTATTTTCTAGATTTACGTAAAATGACTTTATGTTGTAGGTAAATTTCACACCGTTTGATAGATTCCCATTGACAAATCCTAGTTGCTGGATTTCTACATTTCATGGCACCATTCGGTTTGGCCATATTGTAGAACCGTACATGCCAGATCGTTGTTTGAGACAGTTTGGGTATGTACAGGAGAAGCCTATTAATAGAATTTTACCACTGGAGCATTATCGTCCTAGGGAGACTACAAAGTATAAGGTTGTATATAATTTTGTCGAGGCATTTTGGCTAAAGTCGGACGCACATTGTTTTTCCTCAGACTTATTGGGACGTATAGCAAACCCTCATTTAGCGGTGGCTTTAGGTTATCTTGAATGGTACCGTCCACGTACTCACTTGAGAATTCAGCCAGTTCAGGGGTTTTTAAGGCAGTAAGGAACCAACTGGTATTAATTGATATAATCAAAGAGTGTGACAAATGAGAACTCAAAAGTCCTTCCTCAATGAGCTTTAAAGATAACTCATATCTAAAGCCTTCAAGAGATGAGAACTTGGAAGAGATGGTGGAATCACAAGATGATGATCTTGAAATAGATACAAACTATGATGGAGATAATGAAGATCATACATCTTGTTCAAGGAAAAGAAATAATGTGCCACAAACCTTCAAAGATAAAGATTATAAAGGAAGTGGCTTAAGGATTGATCCCTCGATAAAGAGTGAAGATAATGAATGAAGATGTGTCAAAATAAGAAAATAAAAAACACTCCATACCTGTTAGATATCTCAAAGTTCAAAGGTTATACCTATCAAGTGTTAGTAGTGCCCTAGGACCATTAGCACATGTTGTGCGTTTTGTTATCTTTTGAGCATGTAATTGAATAGTTAATTACGCTTTTGATTATCAAATGTGTGATTTGATAGTAAAACTCATTAGCTTATGTAATTACTATTCTAGAAGTCCCTAGTTTTATGTAATACTTATTTACTATGAAATAAAACTAGTATGATTGTTGATTGATGATCTTGTTTTCATCGATCATGTGTAATGGATACAAATCACATCATAGATGCAATATATAGGGATACATTGTATTGGGACGTGATCCGTTTGAGAAGTAATACTTCATGGTCTTAAGTCATAAGTATTACTTCGTCAATACTATTTTAGAATCCTTAGACCTTATGTCTTCATTGATTCTAGTATGAATGGAGCCACGTTTTGACTCGGTCTGGACGTTACTTGTAGCGAGTAATCAATACGATCGATGATCGGATGTAGTGTCCTATCATAGCTTGAATGTGAGAGACATTGTAAGGAATTTGTCCTCTCTATTATTAGAGAGAGATATCCATGGGGCCCCTCGATAGGGAAAGATCTGTTTAAATGCATGGCCGTGCTCAAATGTATTTGATAAAGTTGTTATCAAATGTTATTTGTCGAAACAGTCCAACCCGGAGATCGAGCATAAATACAATTAAGCTTAATAAGGGTGGCGACCACCATGCCTTATGCTTAATTAGGATATCGCGAGACAAAGGGATTAAATAGTGGATTGACAATAGGTTCCGTTGTAAATTCATTCACCTTGGGTAGTCACAATGTCTCGCTAGGGGCCGCTTGTGACTTATGAACTCACACTACTACTAAGTGTGTTTTCATTGCCATTGTGATATGAACCTACGGTGGTCACACGCATAGACGAGCTAACAAGCTTCATGTCCGCATTCAATGAATCTAGAATGTGTCTAGGTTCATTGTATCCGACATTTGTTTTTACGAAAATAATAAAGTGTTTATTATTCGAATTAGAGATAAGGGCAATTTTGGTATTTAACTAAAGCCGGGATTAAGTGGGAGTTGTTATCCGATAAAGACTCCCACTACCGCAGTAAGTCTCAGGGGACGTGGGAGTTAGAGTCTCCCACAGCGAGAGAAGTTGAGTAGACGTGGGAGTTGTTCCGGGGAACAAACTCCCACACTCTATATAACATCTCTTAGCCGAAACCCTAGGTAACGAAGTCATTCGACCGAAATTAAACAAGTAACCCGAAATCAGATTTGGGATTTCTCGACCTCTCCCTTTTCTCTCTAAATTCCCGAACTTGAGAAAGACGAAGATCTAGCAATCACTGCTTGTTTCAGTCAGCGTGGATACCCGGGTAGAGGGAAATTCCGCAAAGGGAATTCCGTTGGTGAAAAGAAACCGATCAAGAAACGTCATCCTCCATTCAAGAAGTAGCTTCTTGAATCAAAACATGTAAGTTTTTATCGTTGCTTTTTCGATTCGTTTTGTATGAGCGGATCCTTCGGGGGAGGATCCATGGGTGTTTGGAACGAGTTTCCGCCCATGAATCCCTTCATCAAGGACCCAAGAAGTTTAAAGACTAAGAGCAATGCTTAAAGTCATGACAAAGGCCAAAATGTCAATCCATACTCTTCATCACTTGGTAAGAAAGAAAAGTTATCAAACTGACTTTGTCAAATGACTTTACTTCATGATATTTATAAATTGAAAGTGATTTTAATGTATATGCTTGTGCTCTTATTAATGTTGCATCTCACCCCATTGATGATCATATTCATATAGATAACTTAAAGCATGATCTCCACATGTTACATGTTTCTTTAGCTAAGTTATCTATGAGGTGCAACATACCCAACTTGTTTGATTCTTTCTCTTACTAGCCTAATTCATCTAAGAATCCTTCTTGTTGTCTTAATTTTTAATTTGGTTGGTCCTTGTGCACACACTTCCCACTTGAGAAACAAAGCTAATATTTAAGGACCTTCTCAAGAGGTACCTAGTAATTCTCAATATTTCCTTTTAGGTAAAAAAATATCAATGCTTCATAATGAAGATATGAAAAAAAACAAGTAATGGAAAAAGAGATCTAAGACTCAAACAAGTAAAGGAGTCACATGCCAAGGACAACGAAAGTGTAGAGAGTTTATCAAGAAAAGAAACTTCACATGTGGATGATGACTCTACACAAGTCGTGAAACAAGAGATGATTGCCTCAATTGCATTAGCTTCATATGATAAAAAAAAGAAGTGGAAGCAATCAAAGGACAAACTCTTCAAATGACAAAAACGAAAGTAATGATTAAGAGAAAGATCACACAAGCCGCCTCATTGGACTTGGTGTCGATAAAGATCAACAAAATGTTCAAAGTCTAAATTCCATGAGTAATGAGGTACAAAGCTTCAACTTATCTCTTTTTAGTGATCATAATGTTGAGCACAAAACATTTGCAACAAAAAATTTGAAGTATGAGATTGACGGGAGTTTTCCAAACAAATGTTCAAAGGGTGTTTTTCCAATAAATGACCTCAAGAGAACACATTTCATAATATAACATGCGGTGTTTACGGCTTAAGTCCAAAAATATTTTGATAAAGAGTTTTCACAAAGCATTGACCTAGCCGTTTCTTGTCAATTACGATTTTTAATTTGAACAACACTATTTTGTTGAGGAGTTCTAGTGGCCGAAAAATTGTGGTGAATGCCATTTTCATTACAAAAGTTTCCCAAACTTTGGTTATTGAATTCTTTTCCATTGTCACTTCTAATGGATATCAATTATAAATAAGTGAGTTTTGGATTTTCTTGAATAAGTTAGAGAATTTTTCAAATGAATCAACTTTTTGAGTAAGAAAATGTACTCGAGTAAATCTTGAAACATTATCTTCTATAACAAATACATACCTGTTACCACAAAGGATATTGGTCTTCATTGGTCCAAAAAGATCTAAGTGAACAAGTTCAAGAGGCTTTGAAGAAGATACCATTTTATTTGGTTTAAAAGATGCTTTTAGTTTGTTTTCCAAATTGGCATGAATCACAAAGACGTATTTTCTCAAACTTCACTTTTGGCAACGCACGTACAAAATGACCAAGCCTACGGTGCCAAAGGAAAGCATCATCATCATTCACATTCAAGCATTTAATGTCATAGGCAAGAAAATCATGTAGAGATAGAGCATAGACATTACCAACACGATTAGCAACAAATATAACCTCATTTGTTAGAATCAAGAATAGAGCATGCATCTTTTCTAAAGGAAACAACAAATCCATTATTACAAAGTTGACTATTGCTAAGCAAGTTGTATTTAAAAAGTTCAATAGGAAGTACTTGTCTAATGAGAGTAGAGAAACCTTTACTGACATTTTCAATACCAATAATTCTTCCCTTCGTTTTGTAACTAAATGTGACGAATCCATCATTGATTGGTTTCATATCTCACGATGAGAGTAGCATCTTCCCGTCATGTACCTTCGAGTCCCCAAAGTATTAAGAAACCATTTTGTCGGGATTGCTCTATTGCCATGTTGAACCTCATCCTAAAGTGCCATGAAACAAATGTTGGCATTTTCATTGCTTGGGTGAACTTCTTCATGATCACTATCATTTTAATCCCAAGTGCCCATCGTGTCTTTTCCATTTTTTTAATTGAAGAATCATTTCTTCTTTTCATCCTTATTCTCCTTTTCTTTTGATTTGGGGCAATCTCCAATGATGTGTTCTATACTGCCACACTCATAGCATCTTATGCCACTAGGATTTTGAGAAAATTTTCATTTCCTGGATTGAAATGGCTTTTTGCCCTTTCCTCCATAGAATACTTTTCGCATACTTCTAACCACCATAGCCATGTTATCATCATTTTGATAAACATGTTCATCATCACTTGTTTTCTCCTCATAATCATTTTTGTTCTCACTAGCTATGAGAGCAATTCCTTTTGGTGATTTGTCACCATGTTCCAAGCTAGTTTGTCTTTCAAGTTTCATCTTATGAGTGGGAAGAGAACCAATAAGTTCTTTCGTTGGATAAGCCTTTAAATCTTTTGCCTCTACAATGACTAAGGCTTTTGCTTCCAAAGCCTTTGGAAAGGCACTGAGAATTTTCAAATTGACTTCACCAATAAAGTATTTCTTTCCGTTAGCCTTTAGCCCATTGATAATGTTGGTGAATCTTGTGTTAATCTTATTAATGTTATCATTTGATTTCATAGAGAACAACTCATAATCTCTCACTAGCATATTGAACTTGGACACTTTTACTTGATTAGTACCCTTATTTGTAACTTCGAGAGTTTTCCACATGTCATGAGCCCAATAACCTCAGCTTATATAGTTGTACTCATTTTGATGAAGAGCACAACTTATGATATTCATTGCTTCAAGTTTATGGTCATTTCTTAACTCCGAATTCAGAAAACTCATGTTTAGCCTTTTGGACTCAAACACCATTCTCTTCTTTAATGGGGACATAAGGTCCATCTTCAATCCCACTTCACAACTCAAAATTAATGGAACAAACACTCATACAAAATTGATTTTTCCAACAATTGTAAGCTGTTCCATCAAAGAAAAGAGGTCGGTTTGTGGAAGACCAATCTAGATACGCAAGAGCTGAATGCCCAACCATAGATATTTACTTCAAGGTGATTAAACCAAAAAGGAGAAGAAAATACTCTGATACCAAATGTAAAACCTAAGGGGGAGAATTGGGTTTTTGTAAACTTTTAAAACTTTCTTTCAAGTAAAGAGAAACAAGCTAAACAAAATAGTGAGTTGTAAGCTAACAAGGAAAGATAAAAAACACAAGATTTATACTGGTTCGACTCACTAAGAATCTACGTCCACCTTGACACTAACCCAAATATTTCAACAACATACTAACTTCCCTTTACAACTTAATGATGATGAGATCAAACCAATATTACACAAGTGGCTAACTCACTAAGAGTTTGACACAACAACCACTTCACAAGCTTACAAAGAGCACAATTCACAAAGAGATTACAAACTCATAAAGCGTACAACTCACTAAGAGCTTCTAACTGACAAAGAGCTAACTCACAAAGTGAGATGAGGGAAATGTTTAACCAAACTAATCACACTTTATGTGATGGATATATACAAATTTATATCTCAATGACTCTAAGCTCAAACGATAAAAATCACACTTACTTTGCAAATGAAAGTTTATTAAATGCTTACTGGAAAGTGTATAACATAATGGCACTTAATGGCTTAGATGATAACTCAAAAATCAGTCTTTGGGGCTTATATAGAGTTTAAAATCGAGCTGCATTTAGTGCTTCAACGGCAAGTATTTACCACCTAATTGCATAGTCCCGTCGACCGATATGGCTATCAAGTCGTCCGAGTCTCATCTGGACAAGTTTAAGTGGTCTACTGGATACATGCGGTCGACCTGAATGGGGACCTCGGTCGTCCGACCTAAGATCAAGGTCTTCCGGACCAACTAGCCATTGGAGTTCAAGAACATTCAAAGTGACCAAGTGAAACTTCACACTTTGGTTGACCTTACCACACAAGTCAGTCGACCAACCTTCATCAAATCATCCGAGCTTTCGGCTCGCTCAACCTAGGTTAGGGTCACAAGTGGATTTTCCATTACGTCTCTATTTAAATGATCTCTAACTTATGCCAAAACCTTTTGTGCTATAAGAAAACTTTTTCAAACATATTTAATCTTTGTTGATCGAAGTATCAAAATATGATTTTCAAAACACAAGGCATTCTAAATGAAAATGTTTTATGTACTCTAGATAGATTAGGAACCCCGTATCTTCGGCTTTTCTAGATTTGTATAGGTATTTGATTATTCTTTATGTTTATTTTCTTTATACTTGATGTGAACTTAACCATATGATAAATGGTTCAGGCTTGTTTTTATTTTATATTTTGCTTTATGCTCATTTATGTAGGGAGTGGATTTGTTTTCACCTACTTGGAGGTTTTGGTGAAGTCCTCCTCCATGTACTTTTGTCAACTATTTGGCCAATATTTTAATAAACGGGTAGGGGTCCACGCCAAACCCCCCCCCCACCACAATAGGTGGCTTTCTCATGTAAAAAAAATGTAAATGTTTTATGTGTCCGCATAAAAGGTGTGAGACATATAAATTGAGGTTAGATCCTAGTGGTTTTACAATATGTAGAAAATCTAATCTACCCTAGTATATATAAGTCTTCAAGGCTTCTTCATGTGATGGAATATCTTGAATCTTCATTATATACGTATTGTCTTATTACTTTGTAGATTCATCTTGAAGATCTTGGTAATTCCATAAGATCTATCACAAATAACGTTAGATCATCATCACTTGTTTATCGTTTACCAAAATAGAGAAATTAGCACTTAGTGAGTTGGCAAGATATTTAAACATCCTTTTAAACTTCGTATTATTAACACTTGTAGAGCCTCCAATTGTAGCTGCTCGTGGGGAAGCAACAACTGTGTCAGGAGCTTCCTTCTCTCCTGTCGTGAAAGGCGATTTGGGGGTCAAGAGAAGAATACATTTTGCGCAAAAAGCGATGCCTGCTAATTAATTTCATAATTACAAAGCTTTCTGAAATGATCATTAGATCATTTTTTAGAACTAGAAAAAAAGAGAAAAAAAACTTATTTTTTGGCAAACTAAAAGAACAAGGAAAACATATGTCCAAGAACATAAATTCACAAAAACATTTGAAGACAATTAACAGTGTAGAAATTAACAGAAATGAACACACAATAACACTTATATTAATTAATTACAGAATTACAAAGTTCTTTGTAATGATCTTTAGAAATGATCATTTTTTACAACTAAAATAAAAAATAAAAGAAAATTTCTTGGCCATCTTAAAGAACCAGAACAACATATGTTCAAGATGATCAAGTTCCTCTTCATCGTTAACAGATCTACTGCTGCAACTTTGATCACTTTTGTTTGGCAAAAGCAGTCCATAAACATACAACAATACTCATATCTGAATCTTGATTCTTGAGCAGGGCCGTGTGAATGACACATGGGGCATGATGCAAAATTTTAAATGAGGCTTATATTAAAAAAAATATTTGAAAAATTTAAACAATTATTTTCTTTATTTTTTGGCTACAAAATTACTTATTAAAGTTTCATATTCAAAATGTTCTAATAAATTATTTTCAATAGATAATATATCTAATCCATTTAATCTATCTTGTAACATATTTGATCTTAAATAAGATTTTATTAGTTTTAATTTTGAAAAACTTCTTTCAGCAGAAATAACTTTTACATTTATGGTTAGTAAAATTTTATAAATAATACATGCATTTGGAAAAGAATCTAATTTTTTAATGTAATTTAGTACCTCAATTTGAGTATTAATTTCTACATTAAAGGGTTTCTTTCAAAACTTTTAATTCTGAAAATAAATCAAATCCATCAACATCTAAATATTCATTAAATTTTAAATAATTTTCAAGGTTAAGACAATAGTTTTTTAATTCATCATCCAAAGCTTTTAACTTGTTTACATCAAATAATAAACCAAATTTTTTTTCATATTCTATAGCCAAAATATTTGAAAATGGGATGGGATTGGGAATTGCAAAGGATGCGAGAGGTGATGAAGTTGTAGTGACTTTCCCTCAAAAAGACAGACAAGCTGCGTATCAGAATCCACAGAGATCTATCGTTTCTTATTTTATTTGTTTATCATACTGGCTTTTGGAATTTGTTTAGACTGGGTGAAGGATAAAGAGAATAAAAAAACTCCAAATTTTTAGGGATGAAAGATAGAAAGCCACTAAGTTTTTAGAATTTTAAAGTGAGTCTTAATGGGTTTAGGCTAGGCCTATGTTTAGTGGGCAATGGGTGGGATGCAATTATATGAGACCTCTAACTTTTTTTTGTAGTCTCCTTTCTTATACGTATACACAATAATATGGGTAAATATTTTTCTTATTTTTTATTTTAGCTCACTTCTATCAATTATTTTCTTAATGTATTGAACAGACACTCTCTCTTGTGATTTCTTAATCAAATATTGATAACAATTTGTACCATCATGTGAATGTATAGGTAATATGGTTTTGTAGAAAAAGAGGATCATTTCTGTTTTTGTTTATGAAGTCCAGCTTGGCATTGTCAAGTGAACTGAATTTGTCGGTTGTTGATATAATTATTTGTCTTTGTCACAGATGGTTGTTTCTGAAGTTGGGCATAAGTTACTTGAAGGAATGGGATTTACCTAAAGGCTAAAGAAAAGGCGGCCGGGCACTGCCTTGTTCGGGTGAGTACTTGCAATAAACCTTTTTTGTTGGAGTGAGTTTTCGAATGATTATGCACGATATGTGGATGAAACTTGCTGTTTGAGAAAAATATTATTATTTTGGAGAATATTTAGTTTTGGTAATTACTAGTTTTATTGTATTAGGATTGCTATAGTAGTTTCCTAATCATATTATATTTCCTAGATATCTTAGGGATTCTATTAGGTTTTACTGCTATAAAAATAGTAGAGTTGTCTAAGTATTATGTGTGGTCTGGAGTAGTATTGTAGTGTGGTTTGAATATTGATGCTTATTACTTATGAATTTGAGAGTTGTTGTATACAATATTGTCTACTCCCGTAGTATGGTTGTGAGATTTGATCTCTTTGTTTTGTACGGCATTCACTCACCACCAAATTATTTATGAAACATATGTGTTTAAACGTATTAAAAAAATTTACAATTTTGCTCAGCCTCAATGTGCAACTCGCTGAAGAGTCTTTATGAAAAAGGAAGTTGAAAATTGATAGTACATGCTGGGAATTTTCTGATAAAACAGACTTATGTGTTGTTAATGACTTTTGACTTTTTGCAGAATGTAAGTTGTATCTTCATGGTCATAGCATGAAATATACAACTAATATCTCTTCTTTTGATGGTAAAAATCATTGTTGTTAAAATCGCGAGTCAACACGTAAAATCGTACGATTCTACGGAGGCAAAACGTGTTGAATCGGTGGTAGAATCGTAATCTGGTAGAAACGGAGTAGAATCGTAGAATCGTATCGTAGAATCGTACGTTTCTACGGATTATACTCCAGTTTGGTCTCCATCGAAGATTCTTCACCACGTGTGATTTTATTTTCGATCTTCTAACCTTTGTATCTCCGAAAGATGTTGTGTTTGTAGAATAATCTGAAATGGTTTCTCTTCAAAGAAAGAAATGCTCAATTGAAATCAATTGAAATCTATGGAAACAATGATGGTGATGATGGTCCATCTATAAGAAAGGCTTTGATTGTTTGTAGAGTTATTGCAGAAAGAGTTCATAAGTCTTTGGAGAATATTCAAGAAATTGCTGGGCAAACTGGTTTTGATTCTTTGGCTGGAAAAGTTGGTCTTTATTCAAATATTATAGCTTCTGTCGAAGTTTTTTTACTGGCTTTTTTGTTCTTATTTTTATTACTAACAAGATGGAATATTTAGTTGGTTATTTTGATTAAAAGATCATAAACTTATTATGTACTTTATTTATTTTTTTTGAAACTTATAAGCTAATAATTATGAGTAGTCGTATTTTTATATTTTAAAAGACTTGTGAATTCTTTATTATGAACTTTGTTGCGTTATTATCTTTTAAAAAAACTTGTGAAACTATGTTTAATGAATTTTTTGAATCAAATTATATGATTTATATGTTAATTATTGTTATTTATACATAAAATATATATATATATTTTTTTTTGTACGATTTTACGATTCATAGGGGTGTCAATCGAGCTATGTGAGCTGAGCTTGGCATAGCTCACGCTTAGCTCACATAAAAATTGAAAAGCTCACGCTCACGCTCAGCCCGGAAAAGCTTATAAACCTTGAGCTCACGCTCGCTCACATTTTAACACGAACTCGAGCTTAGCTCACGAGCTTCCCTATTATTGTGTTGTTAATGACTTTTGACTTTTTGCAGAATATAGGTTGTATCTTCATGGTCATAGCATGAAATATACAACTAAGATCTCTTCTTTTGATGGTTAAAAATAGGATTTCCTATTTTTAATCCCGCAAATCTCTTGAACAAGTTACGTTTTTATCAGTTATATACGCCCTTTTTCTCATCTTAAAAATCTAAGGAACAATTTTAAATTCGAAATAGGATATGGCAACTCCAGACCAGACTCAATTTTACTAAGAGAGTTTCCTCCAGTTAATGAAAAAGATGCTAGAAGTATTCTACCATTTGTGGTTTTAATTACCTTTTTTTTTTTTAACGAGTATAACAAAATCCAGATGGAAATTTCTAAATTTTGAGGTTCAAACTCTGTGTTCTGGCATCAATCTCATTGTGCAAACTCTGTAAGCTTCGGTAAATTCAATGCAGCTTATTATATCGATGTTTTTCATGGAAATAGATCTCAATTCTTACAATACATTCTTTTGTTTCCAAGTCTAGGAAATTTGGAGAATTTGACCTCTTATTCACAGTACACGAAGCACTTCAACACAAGGATTCCTTCTATGTAGGTGGACTCAAAGTTGAAACTGGAGGGATTCATGGGCGGAAACTCGTTCCAAACACCCATGGATCCTCCCCTGAAGGATCCGCTCATATGAAACAATTCGAAAAATAGCAAGAAAAACTTAAGTTTAGGATTCAAGAAGCTACTTCTTGAATGGAGGATGATCGGATGCTGCTACCGATTGATCTCCCTTTGCGGAAAGTCCCTCTACCGGTATCCACGCGACGAAACGGGAAGCGATTGCTAGCTCTTCGTTTTCTGAGATTCTGGAATTAGAGAGAAAAGGGAGAGGCAAGAATAGAAAACGGTTTTCTGATTCTATGTATTATTTTGGCTGAAAACATTAGTCATCTAGGTTTCGGCTAAGAGATGTTATATAGAGTGTGAGAGTTCGTTACTAGAACAACTCCCACCTCTATTCAACTTCTCTCGGCAGTGGGAGTCTCAGAATCCCACGTTCCCTAGACTTTCGCTGGTAGCGGGAGTCCTTATCGGATAATAACTCCCACGTAATCCCAGCTATGGGTAAAATACCGAAATTGCCCCCTATCTCTAATTCGAATAATAAACACTTTATTATTTTCGTAAAAGTGAATGTCGGATACAATCGAACCTAGACACATTCTAGATTCATTGAATCTGACATGAAGCTCGTTAGCTCGTCTATGCGTGTGACCCTGTAGGTTCATCTCACAATGGCAATGAAAACACACTTAGTAGTAGTGTGAGTTCATAAATCACAAGCGGTCCCTAGCAGGCCATTGTGACTACCCAAAGTGAATGAATATACAACGGAACCTAATATCAATCCACTATTTAATCCCTTTGTCTCGCGATATCCTAATTAAGCATAAGGCATGGTGGTCGTCACTCTTATGAAGCTTAATTGTATTTATGCTCGATCTCCGGATAGACTGTTCCAACAAATAATAACCACTTTATCAAATACATTTTAGCACGGCCATGCATTTAGACAGTCTTTCCCTATCGAGGGGCCCATGGGTTATCTCTCTCTAATAATAGAGAGGGACAAATTCCTTGCAATGTCTCTCACATTCAAGCTATGATAGGACACTACATCCGATCATCAGTCGTATTGATTACTCTGTTACAAGTAACGTCCGATCGAGTCAAAACGTGGCTCCATTCATACTAGAATCAATGAAGAGATAAGGTCAAAGGATTCTAAAATAGTATTGAGGAAGTAATACTTATGACTTAAGACCATGAAGTATTACTTCTGACGTGATCACGCCAAATACAATGTATCCCTATATATTGCATCTATGATATGATTTGTATCCATTACACATGATCAGTAAAACAAGATCATCAATCAACAATCATACTAGTTTTATTTCATAGTAATTAAGCATTACATAAAACTAGGGACTTATAGAATAGTAATTACATAAGCTAATGAGTTTTACTATCAAATCACACATTTGATAATCAAAAGCAAATTAACTATTCAATTACATGCTCAAAAGATAATAAAACGCACAACATGTGCTAATGGTCCTAGGGCACTACTAACAGAAACACTTTGCATGTTTAAATGTTGGAAAATTGCTATCTTTACATTATGTTCATTTTCGTCTTTTTGTACTAATGTATTATTACTATGCATCTATTCTCAATTATACACTGTCATTTTCTTCTTTGAAATTTTCTCAAAGTGATACACAAAATACAATAACAATAAAATAAGTAATTAAGTCCCCCAATAACTGAGGTACGGGCAGGGATGGATCATACGAGATAAATTTAACATTTTGCAATAAATGCATTAAGTGTCTGCTTCCAAAATGCTACTGAAATAGATGAATTGGAGACTTACCTAATATACAGAATGGTGGGTTCCGACCCAAGATTGGCATTGGAGCCCCGAGCTGCTTCTAGCCCGAGTCAGCCTGCTTACCCCCAACTCATACACTGCTCAACAACGAGCTAATGATGGGAAATCCTGCACAAAGTACGTGTAAGAAACACAATGGACGATGTACTTACTAAACAAAATAAAAAGTCGCACAACAAGACAAGGTACTAACGCAAGTCGGAATAATTGAAAGACTTTCTATACAAAATTTCCAAGAATGCAGAGGTCAATGAGTCTCTCGCAATCATCCCAAAGGCATATTTTTTTGATGATATCTAACTCGTAAATCTCTACATCCGGATCAATTGAAGGATTTGGAATGACGGTGGACAAATTCCATTCTCGAATAAACTCATGGGGTGGGGCAAACATAAAAGAAGGATTCTTTCCGGCATTTGAAGGAGGAAGGACCATTGACAACCAATTTCTTATCAGCTCCTACTGTTTTATGCTTATGCACAAACCAACCTAAACCTTGCTTTACAACTTCAGGGGCATTCTTCCTCAACTTCCCCATGGGGACTACCTCGAAGAAACACCTAAAATTTTCTAGTTTGGTAGGCACCCCGAAAACATGGCATAGCAAGATAAAGCAGGTAATAAATCTTGTAAGATTCCGGTTTAGTTGCGCTAGATTTATACTATAAAATGTGTTTAATTCTACGAACAGTTGGTGCGGGGGAATGGTCAATCCCTCCGAAGTTGTTCTACATAGGCAGTTCTGTACCTCGAATGAGGAGAACACACCCTTTTGATCAGGGTTGTGCAAGATAAATGAGTATTGGGCAGGAATATGCATACTATCCCAGAGTCTCTTTAGTCTAGACTCATCCAGGATTGGCTTAATATCCTAGGCCTCACACTCTTCTATTTGCCAGAATTTTTGTGGAGGATATTCTAAGGCTGGTGAAGACTAAAGAGATACCGTGATGACCCATCCTATTATGAGTTATTCTAGACAAATCCACTAGGAAGGAAACACTAACTTCACCCAAGGATACAACATTATTTGTCCCTCTATTTTTTCTTACACGAGGTCAGGTTGAGATATTTTTTCATAGTAAGCTGCAATAGCAAGCAAAATCCGAATGGACTTGAACATAACTACAGGAGAAAAGGTCTCGTCATAGTCAATACCATGAATTTGTTTGAAACCTTTCGTGACCAGTCGCCCCTTGTACGTTTGTACATTCCCTTCCATGTCGGTTTTAATCTTAAAAACCCATTTGCACCCTATGGGAGTTACCCCTTCAGGTGGATCAACCAAGATCCAGACTTGGTTTGTGTACATGGAGTCCATTTCAGATCTCATGGCCTCAAGCCATTTCTCAGAATCTGGCCTATTAAGTGCCTGTTTGTAGGTTGAAGGTTCATCGTGATCCACAAACATAACATCACCATGTTCTGTTATGAAAAAACCAAATTTTTCCCGGAGGTGGCCGACTGAACTCTACCGGACCCTACGCAATTCTTGTGTTTCTTGAACTCAGTGCTGGCCGCACAACCGTTTGTGGCACTCGCCGCACAACAACTTCGTGGAGTCTCGTTCAATTTCCATCTTATCATTAGTGCTAGTTTGAGAGTCCCGGAACTTCAAGTAAGTTCTACGCTACTCCCACTCGTGTTTCTAGAAACAAATTCTTTTTCTAGAAAGACTCCGCATGCAGCAACAAACACTTTGTTTTCGTTAGGGATGTAAAAGTAGTATCCTTTAGTTTCCTTAGGATAACCTACAAATATGCACTTTTCAGATTTTAGAGCCAGCTTATCGGAAAGTCGAGTGTTTTACAAAAGCTTCACGACCCCTAAATCTTGAGGAAAGACAACCGGGGCGCTTCCCACCCATAACTTGTATGGCGTCTTTGTAACTGATTTAGATGGAACGTGGTTAAGTGTTAAAGCTGCTGTCTCTAGTGCGTGTCCCCAAAAAGAATTGGGCAGGCTCGTGTGACTCATCATAGAACGAACAATATCTAATAAGGTTCTGTTCCTCCTTTCAGATACACCATTCCATTGTGGAGTAGCTGGAGGAGAAAGTTGTGAAACGATTCCACAATCTTTTAGATAGTCACAAAATTCTTGACTCAAGTATTCTCCTCCTTGATCAGATCGAAGAACTTTAATACTCTTGCCAAGTTGGATTTCTACTTCTAGTTTAAACTCTTTAAACTTAGCAAATGCTTCGGATTTGTGTTTCATCAAGAACACATATCCATACCTACTGAAGTCATCAGTAAAGGTAATGAAGTAGAGGTAACCACCCCTTGCATGTATATTAAAAGGGCCACATGTATTAGTCCTAATAAAGCATCGGCTCTCTCACCTAGCTTAGTGAAAGGTGATGTTGTCATCTTACCCAACAAACAAGATTCGCATCGATCATAAGACATGAAGTCAAATGATTCCAATAGCCCATCTTTATGGAGCTTGGATATGCGGTCTTCTTTTATGTGGCCTACGCGACAATGCCAGAGGTATGTCGGATTAGAATCATTAGTCTTAATCCTTTTTGTATTTATATTTAAAATTGGCATATCAAGGTCTAAAATATATAGACCATTAATCAAAGAGGCGCTTGCATAAAAAATATTATCAAAAAATAACGACAATCGTTGGTTTTTGATTGAAATCTCAAAACCTTTCTTGTCCAAACAAGAAACTGAAATAATATTCTTCGTTAAACTTGGTACATAGAAACAGCTTTTCTAAACCCAAAACAAGCCCCTCGAAGGCAAAGTAAAAGTACAAGTCCCTACTAGCTAGTGGCTGCAACACGTGTCTGCTGCCAACTCGTAGTTCCACTTCACCCTTTGCCAACTCTCTACTCCTTTGCAGTCCTTGCACATTAGTACAAATGTGAGAACCACATCCGGTATCAAGTACCCAAGAAGTAGTTGTATTTAAATTGATATCAGTCACATTAATATCAACAACATAAATACTTGAGCCCAAAGCAACATTTGCTTTCTCTTTTTCCAGCCTTTTTCCTGCAACATAGCTTTTGCAGTTCCTTTTCCAGTGACCCTTTTCACCACAGTGATGACAGATAGAGTCCTTGGCTACACCACCCTTAGATTTCAATGCATTGTTGAAAGTGGTTTGCTTGCCCTTGGGCTTGCCCTTGGGCTTACCTTTCGGTTTGCCTTTGTGTTTCACAAAACCTTTGCCTTTGCCCTTTTGCACCATCAGTATGGTGTTGGGCTTGGACTTGCCTATTTCCTTCTCGTGCAGTCCTCAACGATGTTCAACAACTCGTGCAATGGCTTGTCAATTTCATTCATGTGATAATTCGTAATGAACTGATCGAATGACTCGTGCAACGATTGCAAGATCAAATCAGTCGACAACTCTTGCCCCAAAGGAAATCCCAGTTTTTCAAGGTTCTGAACATAACCTATCATCTTAAGAACGCGAGTTCCTACTGGCATTCCTTCAGACATTTTGCATTGAAAAAGAGATTTCGATACGTCGAATCTCTCCTGTCGTGCTTGTCCCCCGATATAGTTGTTTCGGTGAGCCAAAGCATCTCATAAGCCCCCCCATGTCCTCATGTTGCTTCAAGCTCGGAGTTCATGGTGAAAAGCATGAGGCTCGACACATCTAAAGCATCACTACAATGCTTCTGATAAGCACTTCTATCAGCGGTCGAAGCGCGAGCCTCTGGTGTATCAGGAATAGGCTGTTCTAGAACATACAGCTTTTTTTCAAGCTTGAGAACGATTCTCAAGTTTCTGAACTAGTCGAGGAAGTTAACTCCCTCTAATTTGTCCTTCTCAAGGACAGAACGCAGTGATAGTGTTTGGTTTGAATTTGTCATTTTTCTACAACAAAATACATATACAAAGTAAGTACCGATAAAAAATCATTATTAGGTCTTTTATCTTTTTAATGATTTCTCCCACAATTTTCTTCGAGTGAATAACCCTCATTATCAACTCGTAAAGTTCGTTAACTTTCTAGCGGGCCAAGATCCATATTTCAAGTCGAAGTCACTTTGGCCGATCGCCCAAAACTTAGTTATTTAGGTAGGCAACGCTTTGCCAATTACATCAAATTATGTAATTCTTGGTTAGTTGAGTGAATAACATTTATTCAAGCGTATCATTATACACTTTTCTCAACTCTTTTGCCTCTAGATCCTTAATCCATTTATTGAGATAATCCAGTTAACTAGGACCCTAAGTTTTTGCCAGCGGATATCACAAAGTATCCTTTGCGCCTCACCCGGGATAGACACTTATGTACGACTTTGGCATGTCCCATACTAATGTCGATCTAGGCCTTGACGAGGGCCAAACTTAGGAAGGCACTAATTAATATTTAATTGAGGGGTTTTGTTTTTAACAATCTCACCAGAAAAGCATAAATAAAACAGTTTATGCTTATATACATATGCATCCAATACATAAAAAGTAAAAATGCAATAGTAATCGCCATATCCTATTCGGTTTTTCCAAGCCAATGGAAAAACCGTGAAGTCAATCTAAGGGTGTGTAAAGAAAAATTCTATTTTACACCGTCTTGACCTTCAGGTGGTTGTCTCCAAATCATCATCACTGCTGTACCTTCTCCTAATCTAGAATTACATAATTCTAAGGAAACCTCGAGTTACATTCGAGGGGATTTGATGAGAAGAGAATTACAACTTTTGATAAAAAGAGATAGACACGATGCACAAATCGTATTTATAAAATAAACCAAAAGGGTAAAGGCGATTACTATGCATAATGCTCAACTAACATAACAATTTATGGAAAAATAAGCAAACAACAAAATGAACATTTCATATTCTGTTTCAGTTCGGTGGACCGGCCACCCCGCTCGGTCGACCAGGTAAATAGTCAGCTGAACTGACATATCTACCAATCGTCCGAACAAAGTACTGAGAGTACTCGGTTGACCGAACAGACATTGCGGTCGACCGAACAGAGTACCGAGAGTACTTGCTGACTAAAACAAGCATTTCGGTTGACCGAAATTCTCGACTCTCATACATGTCATACATGATATACAACATTTATAGCAATCCTAAGGCATGCAAAATATAGATTCATAATCCATATTAAAATACTATAGCACATTAAGTCTATAGGGTACTCGTGACTTGCCCTGATACCACTGTTAGAGGAATAACCGGGTCAATAACAGTTATGCAGCGGAAATAAAATGACCCGCCTCTAATAGGATCTTTCACGAGTAAGAACCTTAGACTATGGGATAGTATTATACCTTTCGAAGTGCGAAAATCGTCTGGAACGGTTTCAGTTGTCACGAACGGAACACCACCAACGCAGGCTCCGCCTCTCCCAATATCCACTCGATCTTCCGGGGATGGTCCTCTACCGCTTGGTGCTAGCCAACGCCTCGTAGAAGTCTTGAAGACACTCTTCAAGATGGAGTATATATATATGGTGGATATAGGACCTAAAGAAGAACAAGAAACAGTTTTCTCACTTCTTTTCTATTAGCCAAAGCTAGAAAACAAGTATCTAGAAAATCTGTCTTTTCTTTCTATTCAATCTCTATTGAATGTTCTCTCTTTTCTCTCTTCTCTAAGCTCTCAAAAAGCTGGAGAATAATCACTTAGAATGCTTGGAAAAATCAGCATTTTTCTTAGTCATTCAAAGGATAGTGGGGAGAGTGAAAGGGGGAAGTGGGAGATCATGGAGGAAACCACTCCTCCACATTCTCCACCACTTTAACCTCCTTTCTAAGAGATAAGAGCTGAAAATATGTCCAATATTTCCAGCCATAAGGTCGGTCCAAATGGGTTGGTCGGCCCAACCCGATTAAGGGCCCAATCCAATCCCGGCCCGGCCCAGCCCAATCGAATTGGCGCACCTTAGATTAAATGTACTCCAGCAATTCTAAGGCTGGTGAAGACTAAAGAGATACCGTGATGACCCATCCTATATGAGTTATTCTAGACAAATCCACTAGGAAGGAAACACTAACTTTACCCAAGGATACAACAATATTTGTCCCTCTATTTTTTCTTACACGAGGTCAGGTTGAGATATTTTACCAGAATAAGTAGATATCTTGGACGCCATAACAATAGTGGACTTACAAGGGATTTGCCGGAGAAAACACCGGATAAACCGAGTATGCCTTGATTAGACTTAGAAGCCTAAAGCCTTAACGAATTGGGTGTTTGGGGTTCGGGGGGGCTAGAGGGTATAATTATTGGATAAGGAAGTTTGGAATTCGGTTCTTTAAATCGGAAATAGTAATCAGAACAGAACACTTCGCCAGAGAAGATAAACAACGAAGAGAAACTAACAAAAGTGAATTTTTGCAAAGAATGTTTGGATACTAGGTCATGGATCGCGTGGACACTGTGTATTTGTAGAAGATAAACCGGTTCTACGTTCATTATAAAGGGATTTATTCGTGTCTTCTTTTCGGGAGTGAACAACAACCTGTGTGAAATTATTAGTTTTCGAAGAACATCTTTGAGCTTCAACAGAAAGGATCCCAATGTTATATTTGCCTGAGGTTTTATTTACTTGACGGGTATTTCCCCCGAGCGATCATCTGGTTATACATATAACCCTTTCTTGAATATTTCACATGAGCATGCCCAATCATGGGGCAATAACATCTTGACATGTTATCCATGAGATTGATATACTCGTGATAGGTTTATCCGGAGGTGTGTTAGACACCGTCCATATGATGTAGCAGTACATCTTCCCGATGTCTGAGTTCTTCAAAATTCCTAATCTTGTGCCTATACGGATGTTAGTTCAACACCTCAGCTTCAAGCGTCTTCACCTGAAGTCTTGGGGGGGCTTATGGTGGCTTCTGACCCAAGATCCGTATTGAGCCCCGAGCTGCTCTTAGCTCGGGTTGACCCGCATCAATGCATATCGACATGTGTGAATAAAAATGTACAGTTTATGTCAACTACCAAAGCGATTGACTCCTCATGAGACTACGTTCAATAAACCTTTTTCGATCAAAATACTTATGTTAAGAACATTCCTAATCGAATTGGTAAATATTATATTCTTGGGATTTAACCTCCTATAATTTCAAGTATTTTCTACTGCTTTGATCATCTGATTACTTGCCTTTTAAACATTGAGTTTTTTTATTCTATCTCTTTCTATCTCAAAGGTAACTTAAGGATAGGAGAGTGGTTGTGAGCATCCTCACCACCCTTTTGATGGTTTATGTCTTGTAGGTTACTTCCATCTTATGCAAGGTATCTTAGCTTGCATTGAGGGCGGAGTTTGAAGATCGGAGCCGGTTTGTTCGAGACACAACAACACGTAATATGAAAAAAAATATCCTTTTTTTTATTTTGTCTTCTGAAATTTGTCTGTACAAGTTACTTTTAATCCTCGTAATTTATATTCAATAAAATGATGAACTTTAGTGCTTTTATAATCTGTTAAGTTTTATCTAAATTTTGAGTTCGGAGTATTGGTTTATAAGATGTGCCTTCGAATTTCAGAACCATGAAGAACTTCAACTCAAGGATTCCTTTTCTCTGGTTGCCTTCATATCATATGTGTAGGTTTTATTGTACAATGCTTTTCTCGACAGCTGGAAATTCTAATTCCCTGTTTTTCGATTCTTCCCTTGCAGTAAGATGTATAAGTTGAATCATTTTCTTTGTTGGAATCGGAATTGAAAGTGATGCCACAAATGCTCCTAAATGGTTATGTCCTAAAGCTATCGAATACCCGTGATCTCCGAGAATGGGCAGCAGAAAGAGATGAGTAGGCCAGAGCTTTGCAAGGTTGGTTTAAAGGATCTAGTGTAAGTAATTCTCAAGAAAGAAGTCTAGGCAAGTTAAGGCTATTGAAAATGTATCTTTTGTTGACATGATGCCGCTTCTTCTGCTTACATCTAGTTCTAACTTTAGGGTATTTTTATTTTTGTTTCGTACTCTCCTCTATCTCAATTTGGGACTAAAGAAGAAACATTTTCGTTAATTGTATCTTTGCAACAGTAATTGACCATTTATGTTTTCCCACCTATATAGTGCTTTGCGACAAATATGAATGTCTGAGTGATTCTTCTTCTCATGTTATCACATTCTATGTTACTCGTACTCTTCAATTAGCACCTGCAAAGCAATCTTAGAAGTTGTTGCTCGCGCTATCTTAAAAGAGCATGAAGAGGCTGAGAGAAAAAAAACTGAAAATGAAATATTAGCCAAAGTGATTATTTGAGTTTACCACAAGGCGCAAATCACTTGCAAACGAAAAAAAAAGAAAAACAGGTGCATTAGAAAAATCTTTTGTTGTTGTTGAGAGAGATTTTGCTGATAAACTCTGTGCAAGAATGTTTTACAATTCTACTTTGCCATTTAATTTTGTTCGTAGTCCTTATTTTAGAAAATATTCATTATTTTTGGCAAATAGAAAGTTAACTGGTTACAATCCTCCAAGTTTTAATAGGTTGCGCACTACTCTTTTAGCACAAGAAAAAACACATATCAATATTAAAATTCAACATATTAGAGATAGTAGGAACAAAAAAGCGTATCTATTTGTTCAGACGGTTGGTCGGATATACAAAGAAAACCTCTAATTAATATTATGGCAGCCTCTGAAAATGGAGCAATGTTTATTTCATCAACTAATGCAAGTGGACAGGTGAAGGATGATGATTTTGTAGCCGATGTTTTTTTCACTGCTGTTAAAGATGTTGGACCACATAATGTTGTGCAAATCATTACCGACAATGAAGTAACTGCAAGGCTGCCAGGGGAATTATAGAGAAAAAATATCCTCATATATTTTGGACACCTTGTGTGGTACATAACTTGAATTTGGCTCTGAAAAGAATGTGTGACGCACCAGAAAATACATGTGCTTTTGTTCATTGCAGTTGGATTTCGAAATTGATTATTGATTGTCAAACCATTATAATTTTTTATTGTGAATCACGATTTGGCACATTAAAATTTTAACATATATTCAAGTTTTAGGTTATTGAAAATTGTTCAAACTAGATTTGCATATGAAATTATTATGGCTGAACGTTTAAGCAAGGTAAGAATTGCATTGGAGAATATGATAATGGATGAGAGGTGGAAAACCTACAAAGGAGATGGAAAAAGTTCAATTGAAATTAAAGCTCGTGAAGTAAAACAATGCATTGTTGACGATGGGTGGTGGGATAAACTCGACTACTTATTGAATTTCACTAAATCTATTATACAATTTATACGGGTTGCTGATACAGATTCTCCTCTTTTACATCTTCTTTATGACATTCGGGATTCATTGGTAGAAAAAATCAAGGTTATTGTTTTCAATCACAAAGAAAAAGATTTACTGATTGGCAGTCAGTTTTTTCAGTGCAATTCATCAGATTTTGGAGGAAAGATGGAACAAAAGCAATACCCCGTTGTATTTTGTAGCACATTCTCTTGTACCAAATAACTATATTGATTCATGGCTCAAAGAGGGATATGGTGCAGAAAGGGTGGCACCTCACACAGATCAAGAAGTTTCTATGAATCGAAATGCTTTTAGAGATTATTTCCTAATCAAGATGATTTAAAAAAAGTGTTCCTGGAATATGGATAACTTTCAAGTGGAACTGGTTCTTTTAGTGATTCATTTGTTATAGATGCAAGGACTTATCAAGAACCAATATCATGGTGGGCTAGTTATTGATTTTCAACCAAATTGATGCAATCATTAGCATTCAAATTACTCTCACCACCAACATCTTCATATATTTGTGAGAGAAATGGGAGTACATACTCCCAAATTTAAAAAGTGAAGAGAAACAAATTGATAAGCAAAAGAGCTGAGGATTTAGTGTATATACATGTCAACACCGGACTCTTAGCAAGGAAAAAGAAGTCATATAAAGACGGGCCTTCAAAATATTGGGACATATGTAAGTTATACATATAATATGTTTAGAAGATTTATAATATTTTATTATTTTGCAGGTGGAGATAACTTTGATATTCATGGAGACATTAATCAATTGGCTGGTCTTGGAAGTAACGACATTTGATGATGACAATTTGAAGGAAAATGAGGAATATAAGATATAAATTTTCATTTTACTTTTTTATAGTGTTTTAGACTTTAATCGTATTAGTTTTTTTTGATATTTTAAACTATAATGAAATGAGTCTTTTATGTTTAGCAATATTAATTATCTTTGTTTTGAATATTTTGATATTATTAAAACTTATTTATTGCAGGATCCTATTTTTTATTATTATAAGTTAAAATTTATTGTCATATCTTCGTACTCGTGTCAGAATTTGAAGAAGTGTCAACATATCCTTTGTTTTAGATGTTTAAGTAACTAACACCTAAATATATACCTGTACCCGTACCCGAGTAACATAGATCACATTTACCTGAGATGGCATTCATAATCCATTGGTTCATGAAAACAAAAGTGAAACGATTAATTAATCCAACATAAATCCCCAAGTCCAATCTAGAGGTGTTTTAGTTAACCAATAAAGATTAGCCCATCATTGAATTGCATGGGAGAAAATCGTCTTTATCAGAACACTATCCCCTTCCCTGTCTCACCATTAAAAATGTGTCATATGTCCCATTTAGAGAATAAGAAGCAGGAGCAGAGAGAAATTATGAGCATTTGCAATACACTAGGTGGTTGTGTTATGGATAACTAGACATGTATCACATTTTTAGTAGTGGATAGGATTTCGGGACAGACGATTTTATGAAGAATTGCATTCCTCCTAATTAAGCTCGATATATGATTACATTGAAAACATTAGTTCGCTTTATAGTGTTTGACACGCAAACATCCCCCACTTTTTTTTATTTAGCCCATGTAGGGCGGATAGAAGCCTGGCTGAGCGGGTGCCCCATAAAGGAGAGTAGAATACCCACACAAAGGAACCCAAGAAATGACAATTAAATTATTCCCCTTGTGTGAGGGGGTAGAAGCCCGGCTGAGAGGGTGCCCCATGAGAGGGAGTAGAAGTGCCTCTCATAGGAGGAGAATTAGAAGCCCGGCTAGCGGGTGCCCCATGAAGGGGAGTAGAAGACCCACACAAGAGAACCTAAGAAAATGACAATTAAATCAATCCACTTGTGTGAGGGGGTATCGAACCCACAACCTCAAGGTTGTGGGCAGACCATAACCCCACTAGGCTATGGACCTTATGATGCAAACATCCCCCACTTTTAGATTGTTTTCCTTTGCAAAATCCTTCCAGCCAACACTGACCTTTGCATTCCATTTATTAGCCCTGCATTTGGCTTCCCATTTCTTCTCTCGTCCTTCAACACGGAGAGACAATTTGCATTCTTCGCGTTCAAAAGTTAGATACTTGTTCACAAATTTCAACTTGATTGACTGCAAACAAGGAATAAGAAAGAATCATCGAACTTAGATATCAGAAGAAAAACAAAGGAAAAGAGAAATATAGCAGGAGGAGTTACCAATCCAGCAGTAGCAGAAACATATGATGGTTGCATGAAAGATATGAAGAATGGTTTTTTTGACGTAAAAGATTTCGCTTTTTGATATGATATGAACAGATCCTTATCATAAATGGTAGTAGATTCAAATTTCTTTTGTTCTTCTGTACAAGAATCAATCAAAGTTAATGAGTGAAAAGTAAGCAATACAATGGATTATATGTTCTGGTTCATATCTCAAGCAATAAATCTTCATTTTCTGCTGGTAATATTGATCTTCAAGTCAAGAATTGTCAGAATAAATCCTTAGCTGATTCTGTGTTCTCTAGTAAAGTTCCTTCCAATGTTTTTTCTTGTATTACCAACAATATTTCTCTTGATTCTAGTTGGTTATGACATTATAACAAGAATGAGGCTACTGCAGCATCAAAACTCTTGTATTTCTCTACTTAAAAAGCATGATTGTTCTGTTTGTCCTACTGCTAAGATGAAGACACTTTCTTTCCCTCTTAGTTCTTCTATTCCTCTTTAAATTTTTCAGTTAATCCATGTTGACATTTGGGTTCCCTACAAACACAAAACCATCCATAATTATCAATACTTCTTGACTATAGTAAATGATCATAGAAGGTATACTTTCGTGTAACTCATGAAACATAAATCATAAGCCAGAAACCACTTGATGTCTTTTATTGCTCTTATTGAGACTCAATTTTATGCTAAAGTCAAAATCCTAAGGTCTGATAATGGTTTGGAGTTTTAAATGCCTACCTATTTTCCTCAACAGAATGGCATTGTTTAAATAAAATATCAACATCTGTTAAATGTGTACTAGGGGATTAAAATTCCAAGAAAACATATACCTTCTTTTTGGGGTTATTGCATTTTTCATGCCACTTACCTTGTCAATTTATCTCCTACTGCCATACTTAAAAAATAAAACACCTTTTGAGATTCTTTTTTTGTCAACAGCCTCCTTATGATTCTTTGAGAGTTTTTGGATGCTTAGCTTATTGCTCTACCTTAGAGAAAGGGAGGGGCAAGTTTGATCCTTGAGCTAAAGCATATGTATATTTTGGAAATTCTACAATTAGCAAATGGTACATCTTGAGGGATATATCATCTAGACAACTCCTTATATCCAGGAATGAAAAGTTTAAGGAATCTGGCTTTCCTTTTCTACATTCTTCTTACACTAGTGATAATAATTCTACTTGCGCTAGTGATCATTCTAAGGATATTAATTATTGTAATCTACTTGTGTCTTTGCCTACCGAAGATTTCTTTCATGATCCACCTCTGTATTCTGTTTCTTCTATGCCTTCTAATGTTTCTCATATTTCTGAAAATCAGATAATAATAATCAGATAATAATAAAGAGAAAAACAACAACAATAAAAGTGGAGAGAGGAAATCCATCATAAGAGAAGAATATTGTAGCTTGTCACCATAGTGACAATGTATAATTAAAATCAGCTGGACGAATTTAAATCTGTCAAGAAAGTATTGGAAGTGTACTAGAGTTGGGGTGAGTTAAAGACCCAATTTTTTTCAAACTTTTCTGTGATTAAATATGATTATTTTATGTTAATTTGTGTAATGTTTGTGTTTTTTTTATATTGACTCCCAAAATTGTGGATTCATTGAATGACATGATCTTCCAATGAGTAACAAAAGCACGAGGGTTGTTCGTTGGTCTTTGAAAAAGATAAGGAAGCTTGAGACTGAAAATGCTCAATTGAAGAGGAAGGAAAAGTTATTATGGGTAGCAATTATGTTTTCTTGGTTGATTTTTCTGGTTTGTAAATTATGTTATTTGGAGAAGATGATGAACAATGTAATTGGAAATCTGAGGAATCTGATGAACAATGTAATTTGGGCTATATTTTTCAGTGTATTTGGGCCAGTATAATAGTCTATAACTTGTCTATTGTTAGTATTTTTTGTTAATGAAATATTTTTTTAATCCTCACTAACGAATAATTTTCGAATTTCACAGTTCAACATAGCTTAAGGCACAAATATAATAACAAAAATGCAATTATATAGTTCTGAATCTGTTATGCAATTCATCCAAAAGCATATATCTCAAAAACTTACAGACCAAAAGCCACAACATATGGCATACCGGTAGTCTAAAATACCACCAGCGTATAGCTCAAAAACTTAAAGACCAAAAACCCCAAAAAATTTACCATTAAGACAGACAAATTTGTAGACAGTTTCTTCTACCATAAACACAAAAAAAAATTAAGACAATTTCAAATCTTCCTAAGAGATCTTCTAAGGCTTCCTCTCTCTGATGGGGCAGTTTCTCTTGTTGTGGCCTGTGTTTAAGCAAATTGAACACTTCCTTTGGCTGTTTTAGACACCAGATATCTTCAAAGAAAGACAACTTAATGAGTATAAAATCTGAAACTTAACGCAACATAATAAATTTAGGAATAACAATACCTGAGAAGCTTGAGTTGGCTCTGTTGTGCTCACAACTTCATTCAATTCAGCATTAACGTGTTGTTCATTTTCCTCAACTGCCTGATTTGGAAAAGACTCACGGTTGTGTCCTAAGTCATGGCTGATTTTGCACCTATTCATGTTAGTAGGAATAAATGGTTGGTTACCTCCATCCTCTTGACCATGTTGAAGTGTTTCTAGACACTTTCTTTTTGTTGTGTCCTTGTTGGTGGCACTTACTACATGTAGTTTATATCCTAGTTTGAAGGCAATCCCGTCCAAATAAAATAAAGACATTTTTGCCCTGCTGCATTTCTCAAAAGATTTCAACACCACCACCATGATAAGTAGTCCCCATAATCTTACCCCCATCATATGCTTTCACAGTAAACTCGGCATCATTGATTCCTAAATGAAATTAATGGATTATGACCCCACATACACAATAAACTAATATGAAATACACCATGGACCACAATAAAAGTAAACTAATGAGACAAGGACCACAATAAAAGTAAACTAATCAGGCAAGGACAGACTAATAAAGAAATCACAATAAAATCAGATAGAATTTGGGAAATACCGTTTGAGGTGTTCCCCATCTCGAAAATGTCTTCTTCTTCTTTGGATAACACACCTCTATGCCAGAAGCCTTTGTTTTGTTGCAAAAATTTCAAGAAGAACAACTATGTTTAAGGGGAATAAAGGGAAATATTAGAAATTAGGGTTTTGGATTTGGGAATCAAACGGTTGAAGAAGAAGGAATTGAGTTGTCTTTTCACGATTTTGAGTTGTCTTTTGGATTTACACGTGACATCAACGGTGAGATACAAATCTTAATTTGTTGGACCACCATTTTGCCCTGGGTAATCAGTCACGTCCTTAGCTCTTGACAATTTTTTGCCGGAAACAACCGGTCAAACCATTTAAAAGTCGTGATTATTGTTCCAGGACCTAACCAGAAGTCGAAATGCTTTGGGGACTTACATATATCTTCGATAAAACTTTAAGGATTATTTAGGTCATTTTCCCATAAAAGTAATAAGAATAATGATAATGATAATGATAAATATATATATATATATAAGAGAAGAAGAAACAGAAAAATAGTGGTGTTACTTTGGTGATGGAGACGATGCGGGTAGAGCCGTGTTGATGACGATAGTAGATGCAACGGAGACGGCGAAGGTGATGACGGGTTCATGTGAAAATTAAATTAGGGAATTTAGGGTAATAAGATATGGGAGAAAATAAAATAAAAGGGAGAATGGGGAAGTTGGATTCGTGATTAAGGAGAGGGAGACGTGCCACCAACAGAGTAAATGGAACGACAACGAATTTGGCGGCGAAGGTGGTGTAGATGACGATGAACAGAAAGGGGAAAAATTAGAGTTTAAGGAGTCAGATGTCAAAGATAACTCAACACATTTGCTCTCTTTTTCTTCTTGGGTTTTCTTCATTTTTTTCACCTTCCATGGCTAGATCCAACCAAAAGCTCCGACTTTCGATCAGATCTTGGTTGGATCTAGCCATCCTTCCTTCACTTTTTGTCTTTTCACCCCTTCTTTTGGCCGTAAATAGTGATGAAGTTTTCTCAAGACGTTCTTTTTCAAAATTCAAGACTTGGATGCAATATTTACTTCAGATCTGGAGTTTCTTTCGATCCTCCTTGGAGGATTCTCTCAACCGGACTTGTTCTGGGCCCTTCTCATTTTTCTACATCTTTCCAAGACAATTGATACGCCCATCGTCTTGTTGATTGTTAATTTCTAAGAAGGATGTTGAAACTGGGCTTCTCTTGCTACCGTTGATCAAGGATTACGAAGAAGATTTTGTGAATAATTTTATTATGTATTTACTTTTTCTACTATTATTAGTGTTTTTTTACACAGTCCCAGGGTGTGGCTTTTATCTGTTATCATGGTTGTCTAAACCATTGTATAACTTTTATTTTCTTGTATTTGCATATTATCTTTTGATTGTAATGACCTCGGCTATTTTATGATTAATGGATATTTTCTTATTCAGAAAAAAAAGGAATGGAGAAATTATCTGGTGTGCACAAGGGATTTCGTAAAATAAAAGGGGTAAGAAAAAGAAAACTATACATTAAGTAGCTGCATTTTGTTTATATTCCATTTTAGTCCTGTTTTGATTTTTTGTTGCATATTAACACTTATTCTAAGATAACAAGCAAGAATATAGTTCAACATAACGAATAAGACAAGTTATATTACCGGAGATTTAAATTGGAATTAGCGGGATAACTTTTATTAATTACATTTTAGTCCATATAAGTTTTATATTTACGTTTAAGACCTTTTTAACGTTTACAGACTATTTCAAACAACTGATAAGACTAATAGTAATATATACGAGATATTTATGGCTTCAAAAGATCGAAAATAGCGTAGGGTAAATATTTTTACTTTAGTCCCTATATTTTAAAGAAACTTATACGCATAATGAAAATAACGTTGTAATCAAATCGTTACTATGTAAATGATATAAAACTATAAGAATGAATAAATTCTACAAGTTTCGATAATTTTGACATTTTACGTGAATGTTTAGTTTGGTCCCTGAACTTTAGGAATATACATAAAATACCCCGATAGGCTAGTATCCCCTACGTGTACCACATGGGTCCATAATAATAGCGCATCTATTTTAAATATTTGAACTTTGAAAAACCAAGAATCAGAATCCATACTAATATTACCTTTTTACTTTTTAAAATATGTATATTTTATTAATAACAAAAAATATAAAACAGAATAAAAGAAAATAGACTAACACCTCTTAAAATTCTTATATCTAGTCATGATATGGTGATCTACAATATTGTTTCGGGTCTTTTTCTTGCCTTTACACATACGAAGTTACAAACTGTAATGAAATCGTCATAAATAACATTGTGTTGAAATTTTTGCTAATGTTATACACAAACCATGATTTGAAGAATTTTGAATCCAGTTGAATGCCAGAGTAAACTTACAAGCTATAGAATATAATATTATTCTTTTTTAGAATTTTATCCATATGTAATTTATATTGTAAAAGATGGAACTCAATGCTTAGAGGCACGCGACATTTTCGACCCGAGAGGGTAGAGTTGTCAAAATTGGTATCAGAGTCTAAGTTTAAGAAACTAGCCAAATGTTCCTTTTGAAACTCCTAAAAGAATAGAAAATCTCTCAAGATATGTCCTAATATACAACTTGAGTATAAGACTATTACAAAGTTACCCTCGAAACTATTGAGGGTTCTATAGAAAAATAATACTTAGGAGTAATAGTACCAAAAACAGTAATTCGGTTGAAGTAGAAGACCTTGTTGTGACCAATTTTTAAGAAACCTAGTTTAAGTATCTTTGCTAGATTTATTTATAGGATAGATATCGAAGCTTTTATGGGAATGCGATTAAAAGGCGGCAAACAGGGAATTTAGTATGGTAACTAGGGGTGTCAACGGGTTCAAGCTGGCTCAAATAGCTCAAAAAAATATGATTGTGAGCCGGGCGTGAGCTTAATATTCAAGCTCGGATTTTATGTGAGTCGAGCGTGAGATTGACCTGTTCAGTCCGGTTAAAGCTCGCACCCGAATAAGAATAATATATATATATATATATATATATATAGATGCATATGTTACTAAACTTCTAATTAAAAAAAATCTATAAAAATTGGCAGCAAAATGTATAGTTTCTTTTCTCTCTTTCTCAAACCCTATCTTTGGTTATCTTTTTATCAGTTTATATTAATACAGAAATTAATTATCATTGTATTATATATATTTGTATTCTTGTCGGGATTTAGTCTCGTGGCTAATTTTATTCTACTATTCTTTCAACTTGATATTTGATTTTTTGCTAATATAAATTTTGCTCATGAGGCTCATGAGCTTATCTCGAGCTCACATTTGAGCATGAGCTCAATGTTTGTGAGTTTTTCCGGGCTAAGCGTGAGCTGAGCTTTACAATTTTTATGTGAGCTGAGCGTGAGTTAGACCAAACTTGGCTCATATAGCTCGATTGACACCCTTAATGGTAACAATGATCTAAAGTATTGTCAGGGCAAATAAATGAATTTTGAGGACGAAATTCTTTTAAGGGGGTGAAAATGTGACGCACGACAGAATCAACTGTGACCAAGGTTAGTTTAATATATGCTTTTTAAATTTTAGGAGAAGATAAACAATCATTTTATTTAAAGTTTGGGGTCATGTAGTCAATTCATTATTAATAGTAATAATAATAATAAGTAAATGAAAAGAAAAAAAAATTGATAAATGAAATGGATATCGTTCAGTAAACAGTAACTAGGGTTTAGCTTGTCTTTGTAAAGCTTGTTTCTTAGGATGTAGCTTGTTTGAGTCAAGCTTCAAATTTTGCCAAATGTTCAATACAAATATTACAATAATTGCGCAACAAGTCCCTTATACCTACTATAAATAGAAGGGACCATAACCCAACTATAGAACATATTTTTTACTTCCCAAAACAAGAAAGTCTCTCCCACTCTTTCCCTTCCCCACACCACAACTCCCTCGGTTAAAGCGGGGTGGATGAAATGTGGTAATTGGATTTTAAACCCACATCCCACATAGGAAACTCATGGAAGGGAAAAACACTTTATAGGGAAAAGTGATTCACATGAGTTTGAATTGTATTACTAGTGTTATGCCAAATGCAAGAACCACGTGTGAGCCTGCGCAGGGGGTGAAAATTGAAGGCATGTCGATACCAAAATAGCTTGAACTTGTGTACAGGCGCGACCTGGGTACACGAATGCCGAACCAAAAACTCGCGGGCCTGATCAGCCACGTTTCTGCTACTGGTTTGAATTCGTTTTTTGGTATTCAAAATTTTGTAATAGCAGAATTTATCTCCCAACGAATTATGGACACTATAACATCCAGGCTTAATGGAGCTATAATTTCAAATTCTGTAACTGCAATTGTTAATGGCTGAGTAATGCCTTTACAGTTACATTTCAGGTTTGGGAGCCTAGGACTGCCACATGTAAAATATGAAATTCTCCTCTCCCTATGCATTATTATACAAATGTTTTCCAGCATTTACCTATCATTATGAGAGTTCTACTGTTCTAAAGAGATTTGAAGGCGTTGTTATTGTTGCTTCCAGTTAACAGTTGATTGGGTGTTTTACCTTGGGAGTTCAGTGTTCAAGTAGGCCTGAAGCTGGTGAAGCAGGACATATTAAACTTAAGGGGAAGTGATGTGACTACTGTCTCGTCCAGGATATTAATCCAATACCGGTTGAGGTTCTTAGTATTTTTATTCCCTTACTGTTTTCTGTAGTTTTCTGCAATAATAGTCAATATCTGTATTTCGGTTCATATTTTTATTTTATATGATCAGAAGTTATAAAACTAGTGCAGAAACAATTGTTCATATTTTTATTTTTCTGTTTCGAAGTTATAAAAATAGTGCAATAACAATTGTTCATATTTTATTTGTCTATACGTAAGTTATAAACAATTTTATTGTTTAGTATTCCAGAATAAATCTATTCATCTTGTTCAATAATTTTTGTTATTTTTCTGGTATTATTTATGTAATAAATTACAGACTTGGTTTGTGTTTTTATTATAGAGAAATGGCAAACACTGAGCATTTTGCTGCAACTGAAATTGGCACTAGTTCCGGTTATGTTCCCGGTTCTGTTCAAACTACTATGGTTTTTCCTTTCGGGTATTAGACATGCGTTATTGAGACCGTCTTCCCACCGTTCGTGGTGGCCTTGCAAACCGACCAATTCTTTTTGGTCAGTTTGACAACCCGAGAAATATAAGGGTGCCAGCAACTTTAAGTTGTGGAAAGTAAAAATTACATTTTTTCTTACCACTCAACATCTTATTCGGTTAATCACTGAGGATAAACCTGTGGAGGGCATTAATGATCCTCAATCTGAAACCACAATACGAGCGTGGCTAAGTGCGGACTACTTATGTCGCTATAGTATATTAATGAATTTGGATGATTCTCTTTATCAGTTGTACTTTGAAAAAAGGACAGCAAAAGATTTATGGGAATCTCTGTTAAAAAAAAATATTGTGGACGATGCAGGGTCCAAAAAGTTTATTGCTGCAAACAAGAACCGGAATCAGAAGGCTGGCCAAGCTAATGTGGCAGAAGATGGGAGATTGGGCTCTGGAATAGAAGACATCCATATGGTAGCTGTCGTTTCAGAGGTTAACTTGGTTAGAGGCAACCAAAAGGAGTGATTTGTTGATACTGGAGCCACTTGCCATTTATGTGCGAACAAGTGGATGTTTAAAACATACCAACTTGTTGATGATGAAGTCTGCTTTATGGGGAACTCTGCGGTCTCCAAATTAGAAGGAAAGGGCAACATTGTCCTTAAAATGACATCTGGGAAGGAGCTGACCCTGACGGATGTGTTCCATGTGCCAGAGATCTGGAAGAACCTCATTTTGGGAACAATGTTGAACAACAAAGGCTTTAGACTTGTTTTTTAGGTAAACAAGTTCATACTAACCAAGAGTGGTGCCTTTGTAGGAAAAGGTTATTTAGCTGATAACTTATTCAAAATGAATGTAATGACAGTACTACCAGGTATTGAGCCTATAGGAGAAAATGTAACTAAGGCTTCCACTAGCTCAATTGGGAAAATTGCCCAAGAGGCCAATAAAGATGTTAAATTTGCTTATTTTGCTGAGCCCTTTAATTTATGGCATGATAGATTAGGTCATGTAAATATTAAAAGTATACAGAAGTTAGTTTCATTAAACTTACTTCCCAAATTTAACATTGATAAAAATTACAAGTGTGAGACTTGTGTTGAAGCAAAGCTAGCTAAATCTCATTTCCATTCAATTGAAAGAAGTTCAAAACCGTTAGAATTACTACACACTGATGTGTGTGACCTAAAACATGTGCAATCGAAAGGCGATAAAAGTTACTTCATCACTTTTATCAACGGCTGCACAAAATTTTGCTATGTTTACTTAATGAGAAGTAAAGACGAAGCAATAACTATGTTTAGCCATTATAAAGCTGAAGTTGAAAATCAACTAGTAAAGAAAATTAAAAGGCTAAGAAGTGATAGGGGTGGACTAGGTCATGATAGACGAAAATTAAAAGGCTAAGAAGTGACAGGGGTGGAGAATATGAATCTCCATTTGCACAGTTGTGTGCTGAAAATGGCATAATTAATCAAACAACTGCGCCCTATACTCCAGAACAAAATGGAATAGCAGAGTGTAAAAGCATAACTCTTAAAGAGATAATGAATGCAATGCTAATAAGTTCTTGCTCACACCAGAATTTGTGGGGGGAAACTTTGTTTTTCGCGAATCACATTCTAAACAGACTACCACATAAGAGACTAGATAAAACTCCTTACGAATTATTGAAAGGTCACGCACCTTCTTGTTAGTTCTTAAAAGTTTGGGGATTTCCAGTAAAGCTTCCAATTCCGCCCCCTAAGCGGACGAGAATATGAACTAAAACGGTAGAATGTGTGTTTCTAGGATATGCACAAGCTAGTAGTGCTTATAGATTTTTAGTGCATAAATCAGATAACTCTGAAGTGTACGTAAACACAATTATTGAGGCTAGGGATGCTTCCTTCTTTGAAGGGATTTTTCCTTACAATAAGCATTCGAGCTTAGACCCAAAAAGCAATCAAGTTGAGAGGATTTGGGGGGGGGGGAGGGGGAGGGAGAACTTCAAGAGGAATTTGAAGAACCCAGACGTAGCAAAAGAGCTAGAAGGGAAACGTCATATGGTCCAGATTTCCTAACTTATTTGTTAGAAAATGATCCTTTGACTTATAGAGAAACAATTGCTTCTCCAGATTCTGATCTATGGAAATAAGCAATTGACAGTGAAATAACTTCAATTCTTCAAAACCATACATGGGAGCTTGTGGAACTTCCACCAGGATGTAAAGCATTAGGTCACAAATGGATCTTTAAAAGAAAGATGAGACCTGATGGTACAATTGACAAGTACAAGGCAATACTTGTAAATAAAGGATACAAACAAACTGAGGGTGTCGATTATTTTGACACTTATGCCCCTGTATCTAGAAAAACATCAATCAGGCTAATTATTGCTTTTGTAGCCTTTGATTTGGAGATCCATCAAATGGATGTGAAAACAACTTTCCTTAACGGAAAACTGGAAAAAGAAATATATATGGAACAACCTGAAGGGTAAGTTGCTCCAAGCCAAGAAAACAAGGTGTGTAGACTTGTCAAATCACTGTATGGATTAAAACAATCTCCTAAACAATGGCAATAGAAATTTGATAATGTAATGCTATCAATTAGTTTTCAAATAAACCAGAGTGATAAATGTGTCTACGTGAAAGGAAGCAAAGAAGACTATGTAATAGTCTGTCTCTACGTAGATGATATGATAATTATTGGTAACAAAGAAAACATTAAAGCTACCAAAAAATTGTTGTCGCAAAACTTCGATATGAAGGACATGGGACATGTGCGTGCTGATGTAATACATGGAATGAAGATTACCAAAACATCAGATGGATACTCACTTTCTTAAAGTCATTATGTTGAAAAAATATTAGACAAATTTGATAAAGGAAGTGATTTAATTGCGAGAACACCTATGAAAGTAGATGTTAATCTTCGCAAGAATCGTGGAGAAAGTGTGCGATAACTTGAATATTCTAGGATCAAAGATAGTCTAATGTATCTTATGGACTGCACTAGACCAGATATTACAAACTCAGTCAACAGACTGGAGAGATATACAAGTAATCCCAGTTATAAGCACTGGAAAGCGTTAGTTAGAGTACTTAGATATATAAGGTACACTGCTAACTATGGATTATTTTATACTAGATATCCAACAGTACTTGAAGGGTACACTAATGCAAATTGGATAGCAGATTCCAAAAATATAAAATCCACAAGCAGATACATTTTTGTAATAGGAGGTGCAGCGGTTTCATGGAAATCATGCAAACAAACTTGTATTGCAAGATCAACTATGGAATCAGAATTCATAGCTATGGATCTAGCAGGCGAAGAGGCCGAATGGTTACGTGGATTGGAAGATGTTCCAATGTTTCCAAAACCAATGCCACCGATTAGCTTACAATGTAATAGTATGTCAGCTATTGGTAGAACAAAGATTAATGTGTATAATGGGAAGTCTAAACATATACGTCGTAGACATAAATCATTAAAGAAACTTTTGAAAACTAGTGTTATTGCTTTGGACTTTGTGTTATCACCGAGGGTAATGGGGCTGAAGCCCGTAAAATTGATTACCACTCTTGATGGAAACCCTACTTGAATTGTAAAGCCTAATTTGCAGGTTCAAAGGGACACCTGAATTGTGGGAGGAGTCGAACAAAGCACTAGGGAAAAGAGTTCCCAGCTCATTCCTAAGGTGAAAGAGTGATAGACCTGTCCATTGGGGGAAAACGATAGTTTTCAACGATCCTTATACGTATTGGGTGAAGTATGTCAAGATACTTTTAATAAGAGATAACCTATATCGAATGTGAAGGGGCCACTTCTATGAGATGACTTCAGGGCTAAATCTCTAGAGCAATCGATGAACATTTCCAAGGCAGTCCAAGGCCGAAATGGACAACAACGAAAGAATCAATTAACAGTATAGAGAAATCGTTGTGTGAGTATCGTTGTCTAGATACACACAAAATGATGAACAGTTCAAGGCATTGCATCCACTGGTTAGCAAGTGTATCCGACGGTATTTCACAAAGGAAGGTTCAAAGCTAATAACTACTTATCCCGGTGCAACGAATTTTCGCCGAACTCTTGCTTTGCATTTCATGTGCATTTTTAAAAGATTTTACATTCATGTGGGGGATTGTTGCAGAAATTAGTTTTTCTCAAAGATTAAAATTGTAATTAAAGTGTCGTGAGGACATTTTTTGAGCCAATATTTTTATATGTTACACTGCTCGGTTTTGAATGTTGTTGAGATAATCACGAAGTGGTTTGCGCAAGCTTCGCGATGATATATAACATGTGAGAAAAAAAATTAATAGTGTGAATGATAAATTGGTATAAAGTGGGGTGGATGAAATGTGGTAATTGAGTTTTAAACCCACATCCCACATAGAAAACTCATGGAAGGGAAAAATACTTTATAGGGAAAAGTGATTCACATGAGTTTAAATTGTATTACTAATATTATGTCTCATGTAAGAACCTCGTGAGCGCCCGAGCAGGGGGTGTGCAAATTGAAGGCCTGTCGATACCAAAATAGCTTGAACTTGTGTTCAGGTGCGACCTGTGTACAATTATACTAGACCAAAAACTCGCGGGCCTGATCAGCCACATTTTTGCTACTGGTTTGAATTCGTTTTTTGGTATTCCAAATTTCGTAACAGCAGAATTCATCTCCCAATGAATTCTGGAGACTGCAACAGCCATGCTTAATGGAGGTATAATTTCAAATTTTGTAACTGCAATTGTTTATGGCTGAGTACTGTCTTTACGGTTACATTTCAGATTTGGGAGCCTATATAAGGCAGCCTTGGACTGCCACAAGTAAAATCTGAAATTCTCCCCCCCGCATTATTCTACAATTTCTTTCTTGCATTACTTATCATTCTGAGAGTTCTGCTGTTCTAAAGAGATTTGAAGGTGCAGTTACTGCTGCTTCCAGTTAACCGTAGGTTGGGCGTTTTACCTTGGGAGTTCAGTGTTCAAGTAGGCCTGAAACTGGTGAAGCAGGACATATTAAACTTAAGGGGAAGTGATGTGACTACTGTCTCGTCCAGGATATTAATCCAATACCGGTTGAGGTTCTTAGTATTTTTATTCCCTTACTGTTTTCTGTAGTATTCTGCAATAATAGTCAATATTTGTATTTCGGTTCATATTTTTATTTTTTCTGTTTAGAGGTTATAAAACCAGTGCAGAAACAATTGTTCATATTTTTATTTTTCTATTCCCAAGTTATAAAAATAGTGCAGTAACAATTGTTCAGATTTTATTTTTCTATACATAAGTTATAAAAAAATTTATTGTTCAGTATTCCAGAAGAAATCTATCACTTTTTTTCATCAATAAAAAATTAAACAAAGTCTCTCTTTCCCAAGATTGTCATTTTCAAGTTAGATTTCTTAGCGGCCATTCCGACTTTGTTGGGACACGCAGCGTAAAGGGGAAGTCGGGGAGGTCGTTTTAGGGAGTGTGAAGCATGGGATTTATGAAGGGAAAAAAAACAGAGAGATGCCTATGTTATTTTTTTTATTTGAAATTTGGCCCATAAAATTTGACGAATATAACCCCATAATTGACCAGTGTGCCTCAAGTGAGAGTTTTTCGTTAGAGATTAACAGCTAAAACTAAAACATAAAGGGTAAACTTAATACATCTAGAAATTTTCAGGTATACTTATAATTTTTTAGTTAAAGGTCAAAAACAAAAATCTGAGAAAGTTCAGGGGGCAAAGACACATTTTTACCCATCAAATTTCTTACCGGATCTGAGTTGCAAAAGACACGCGGATGTGTCTCATTGTGCATGCCAAAATGTGTTGTTGCAAATAGCCCAGCTAGACATCAAGCTGAAATCTTAGACGCCCGACTTTGTTTGAACACTTATAATTTATTCTCTCAAAGTGTATTACATCTTGGAAAAGTACGGCCTTGCCTAATATGGGAAATTCAAGATAAATCTCCATGCATAAAGCTAAGCCTAAGATGAAAAACTAACTCTGAATTGCAGCATATTTTATTGGAAAGAACCTTCACGCGCAAGGATAACCTAGGGAGTGAACGTTACCTAAGTATGCGTATTTAAATGATATAATCTTCATATGAAAACTCTGGCTGAACCGTAAAGCTAAGTGAAAGGAAAATTATATGAAATTAAATGCGTAAAGTTGTAAAGAAAGCAAAAAATATAAGGTAAATCGGCATAAAAAATATTTTGAATGTTGTATGTCGTTGTTGATCTCCTTCTTCTTCTCAATTTATAAGTGCCCAGGTAGCTTTCTTGTCGTGTCTTTTGGCTAGGACCTCCATGGTCTTACATTTTTGCCATGTTCCTCGAGCTGGGGGTCATGAGCGAGTTCCTCAGACATTGGTCAGCTATCATTTACTAGTACCATCTTATTTTTGGGGTTGTTCTTCTGATCTTTTAGCTAGATATTCTCCCGGACTTATCTCCACATCTTCAAAAGTTGGTGGTGTTATGATGAGGATAAGTTCTTGCTTACGTGTTTAGCATGATCGTAATTGATTTTGTAAACTAAGTGATTTCATGTGCTATATGTTGTGTCCTTTATTTGTTAAGGTTTTATTTTTTGAAGTGCTTGGTTAGTTGGGGGATTTGAGTGAGGCTGTTAGGAAGTTGAGGGAGTATTTTGTAAGGGAGTTAATGTAACACCCCGCTCCATGATAATTTTTAGGTGCGCCCATTTGAGTTAGTTTTTAATTAGATGTTCGATTTGGGAGTGAGAGATATATAGGAATGATAATACTTTTATCTTAACAAGTTGATATTGAAAAAAAAATAATAGCAAGTCTAAGTGTGTAAATAGAGTGTAATGTTTTTAATTTTGTTTTATAAATAAAATAAAGGGATACTTAGGGAGCAACAGTGTTGGAGGCAGAAATTTTTCTTTGGGGGGCACAATTAACATTGACAAAATAAATTCATAACAGTATATAAATATTGGCGGAGCCAAAAAAATTTTTTTGGATGAAATCTTATAGACTAGAGTTATTCACATTTTGTTCACCCTTTTCACTCTACTGATCAGTGCTTCATAAACCTCCAAATCCTCTGGCTTCATATTGTGGAATTTTTATTGTGAACTTTTTATAGTTTACAAGAGAGCCCATTGTTGATTTTTTATTAGTAATTTGATTTTTTATTAGTAATTTGATTTTTTAGTCTCTTACACACTTAAGTTTGTTACCAAATCAAGAGAAAAATTGTTAAAATATAAGTGGCGTCATTCCTATAATTCACAAATTAAGTTTGTTACAATTTTAACCAAAATTGTTATGATATAAGTGGTGTAATTCCTATAATTCACGAACTAAAAAATCTAATTTTAAATCGTAAAGTGATTCAAAATATTCACGGGGCGAGGTGTTATAAAAACTAAACTAAAATTATAAAAAGAAAAATTTTGTTTTTTTTTTTGGAAAAAATTGGGGGGGCAAGTCCGCCAGTGGGGAGCAAGAACAATTGGACACAAAGTAAAAAAAAATGTATGAAAGACACTTGTTAGTGAGGACATTGACATTTGTCAAAAAGAATTAACACATGTTGCCTTCTAACAACCATCGCCGATTCCCATCATCTTCAAACCCATTCAATCCCCCATTTGCATTTCATTACCTTTTCTTTTCTCTTGTCCGTTTTGCCTGCAAAAGCAACCCGAAAGGTAAAGCTCATGTTCAACTCTTTAGTATCTAGAATTTGATTAGAATTTATTGGAATGTTAAGAAAACATCAACTGGAGAATTTAATTTTGATGATCAATTCTTGAAATTATGGGTATCTCATACTATAGAAAAATATTGAGATCTCTAAAGATTTTAGATTTTCACTTTTGCTTCGAGTTATTAGATATGCTCAAGTATTTGCTAAATTTAATGTTAAAATTCAGTTTGAGTTTAGATTTGATTTTAGAAGAAAAAAGTAAACATTATATAAATATATGCTTTAAAAGAAAAGGAGAAGAAAATAAGGTATTTATTTATTTGATTTGACAATATTTTATCTCTAATGTCTGAAATGAGAAGATGTTTATTAAAGAAATTCCATCATGGTTTGGAACACACAAAATCATTCTTTTAGTTTCTTTTAAAAAATGAAATATAGATCTACAGTAAAGTTTGTAGCAAACTTTGTTTTTTTTTTTTTGAAGTTGGACTTTAGTTAATAGAACTTTGTTAATCTTTTAATAGAAGATAATTTTAATAATTAGATTTAAAATTTTAGTTTCAATTTGAGCTTTAAGATCTATAGTTATACGATAATATAGAAATACCTAAATTTTGTTCTGTGCAGGGAAAAAATATTTATATACTTGTGTTAGTAGTTTGAATTTAGCAACTCGCAAAAGCGTTCTGTAAGAATTGTTAATAGGCTTTTGGAGAAATTAGAACTTGTTACCGTTAACAAAATCCGATTGAATTGTTGAATTATTTGGGTTTGTAGGAAATCATCGGTCTTCGTGAATGACTTGGTTAGCTATCGCGATCAGGTGACTTCGCAACCTGAAACTTACTGAATTTACAGTGCATGTACTATTTTATAAAACGATTATGTTTTGAGAAATGAAGAATTTTAGAGAGTTTTTAAAAATGGAAATTATTTATTCTTGAGTATTTGGCTATTTGTCAATTACTTTAAATTGGGGAAGTTATCCAATTTTTGTGTAAAATGTGCATTATAATTGTATAGGAGCGGTGCTTCAGTTAAGAATATATGGTTTTTGGGATAACTCTTTTTGCAGGTTCTCTTAAACAAGTAAGTTTCGAAAAATTCTTTGATATATGGAAATTGCATGGTTTTAGAAATGCACGTGCGTTGTCATGGCATATTTGAGAAATTACGTATATTTGTATACTTGAACTGGCGGTCAGGTGATTATTTTGAATTGAGTTTGAATCCAATCTTGTTGGATGAGCATCACATTGGCTATTTTGATTGTGAAATTTGCATTAAAACCCCGCTCCGACCAGCTTTGATTTGGATACGATTCGAAAATATTTTGATAGCCTGAAGCGTTAGTTGATTGCATTGTACGTGGCTAGTCACCTGTAATAAGGCCACTTCTGCTGGCGTGAAACGCATAGACTCTGGATTGTCGTGCCACTTGAAGGGGCCGTAGTATTCAATGAGGGCTCGGCCGAACTGGTACTGCGTTTATTTGTGTGGAACATCGTTTTGTGGTGTTCGTCTGCTCTGCAGCAAGTCAGGAGGGGCTCGACGTTGGACTCAGTCACCATGTGCGGACTGGTAGGTGCCCTAGTTCCCGTAGTCTTGTTTTGTGTTTGGGGAGGCATAAGGTATGCAATTTCGAGCTCTTACTAGTGTGTAGGTGTTAATGAATTCGGGAGCCGGACTTGTCTTTGTTGAGCCCGACTTTAATTTGAGTACTGTTTTGGAAACTCGAGTTTAAAGGCTACCCTAATGTGCTTTGATTCGCTTAGACTTTCCGGCTGCGCGCCTGAACCCTTCATGTGAGCATATGATTAGGAAAGTCGATGGAAATATTATTATGTTTGCACAGAGAATATTTTTGAAAAGCATATGCATGCATTCACTAAAATATTTTTTTAAAAATATACTGTCACACACGCGAAATCATTGAGATTTCTGGCTTACACGTGCCTTTATGACATGTTTTCAAATAAGATTATCTAGGAAATGTACCCTGTAATATTATGGTAATCTCTCCTCAGAATTTGGGCAAGTTGTTGGCTGTATACAATCATACTTTTGGAAACCTTTATGTATCAGATCCACATATGAGAATTTCATATTTCAGTTCTTTTTTCTTGTAAAAGTTAACTCTTTTATATTTTATGTATTAATTTCTTGTTTTGTCACATTTACCTCAGAGTATTTGAGATTTTGTATATGTTAGCGTTGAGAGTCACGCACACACCATACTCAGCCGCACTGGACCCTAGCGGAGATGTTGGGGGTGTCAAAGTTAGGATGGTTATTGGGTGTTTTTTGTGGAATTTTTTAGAGAGAGGGGAGTTATAAAGAGAGGGAAGAAAGAAGAGAAAGAGAAGTGAAAAGAGAATTCTGTAAAAACAGAGTAGCTATGAGAGATTCCTTAATTGAGATAGTAAACGGAGTCTGATCGGAGCGATTTTCAGTTGGGCTGGATAAATGACAGATAGGGCTACAATCTAAACTGTGAGATCGTGATTTCAACGATGGAGTTGAGAGATTTTGGCTTGGAAGTTAGGAATGCGAATATGGAATTTTTTATTTTGTGCTTGTTTTAAGGATTTTGATTACGTATCTAAGGTAAGGTTCTTACACTCTTATTTTTCTATTCAAAAACATGAAAAGATGTATTTAAAGTTCTGGAAATTGATGTCATGTTTCTCCATTGGGTTTATTGCATAAAATAGACGAAGTGTTCTATCGTGTGACTACTAGAAGTATGATGTTCATATATTCAGTTTGGTTGCGTAGTAGAATCTGAAAATTGTAAGTGTAGCTTCTATTTCATGTGTACCCACCACAAGTAATCATAAGGCCGAGGCGTTGCGAGAGCGAGGTAATGCAAAACAGATTAGCTAGCAGATTAGGCAATTCTCATGAGGTCGAGACCTCGTGGGGTTAGTTCCACCGACCGAGGTCAGGTGGGGGCCAAGTCCTCTAAGAAGGACTAAGTATAGGAAGCTCAGAAGGAGAGGCCCTATGAGAAGAAGAGTTAGTAAGACCGCTTAGTGGAGGCAAAATGAGAAGAGTTACAAGTATGTGTGTAGCAATGTTGTGAAGTGTTTCTGTATGTGTTAAAGTTGTTTGTATATCTTTCAAGGTTAGTTTTATATGTTTAAGTGAGTATTTGAGTTGTCATGGTTGTATTTTGGGTTGGGACATTTTCACTACAAGAAAACAGTTAAGCAGGGACGGACGAATCCATCGCTAAACTGAGATTAGCGACCGAAAGTCGTGGTTAGATATTTTTCGTCGCTGAGCCGATTAGCGACCGAATACCGACGGATTATTTAGTGACCGACTATTGGGTCGCCAAATACCGACGGATTACCGACCGAATGTTCAATAATGTTGACCTTTGACTTTGACTTTTTAACGACCGATTACCTACGGAATATGTAGCGACCGATTATTATGTCGCCAAATACCGACGGATTACCGATCGAATGGTCAACAATGTTGACTTTGACTCGTTAACGACCGAATACCGACCAAATGTTTGGTCGTTAAGTGCCGACCGATTACCAACCGAAAGCTCAACAATGTTGATGTTTGACTTGGACTTGTTAGCGACCGATTAGCGACGGTTGCCTTAGCGACCGATTCGTGTTTATTTGACTTTGACTTTAAACCAATAGCAACCGATAAAACGGTCGCTATTCCGTCGCTAAGTGTTTTTTAATATAAAAAAATAAATCTGAAATTTAATTAAACTCTATTATAAAAAAATAGCAATACGCAAATTAATGAACCATAAACAATATCAATAAGACTCCAAATAGCAAACATAATCAATAAAACCCAAAAATAACATTAAATAACCAATTATCTTACAAAAAAACACAAGTTTACACATTCTAAAAAACACAAGTTGACACTTATCATTTACATTATAACATTCACAATCAAAGTGTGCACTCCACTCCCTCAATTCTTTTTTCTTGTTTCTTTATAACCTTGCAATATACTCCTTGGTGTCATTTATATGTATATCTTTGGAAATGCAAGAGTTGCAATATGAAATTCAAGAATAAAATTATTTATGGCAATAAAATTACCACTTTGAATTATGTTAAAAAGTTATACAATACGACAATTAATTTATGGTAATAATGTACTAAAACATAAACCAAGAAATACTACTCACCTTCAATATGTGGAATTCCAAGAAGCTAGTTGTTCCACTTCAATTAAAATTTTCATATGCCCCAAGCAAATTTTCCATTTTAGAAAATGGCTTTTCCTCTGTTAAAATGTATTAAAAATGACATGTTTTGAAGTCCGGACGACCTCTCTGGTTGACCACATTATCTTTATATCGTCCGTACCAAACTACAGGGGCTACTGTCCGAACCTCGAAAGAGTTCCGGTCGACCGGACCCAAATCTCGAATGAGGTTTGGAAGGGGTCTGGATGACCTCCTCGTCTGCGATTTTGACAACATGAGGTTCGAGCCATGTTTTGATCCGTCTTGATTTCCGTTTTGTACCTTTTTTAAGCATAGTATGTTATAGTTTCTGTAAAGTGTATTTCAAGTATTTTAAAGAGTTATATCAAGTAAAGTTATGCATTGTCTTCACATGTGTTTGGGAAAGTTGAGAAAATATTTTTGAGTCTAATGATACTTCATCCCAAGGGTGTTTGAATCTTACTGGGCTGATTTAGTAATTCACCCCTTACTATTTTGCAAATGGTCATGTGAAAGATGTCACTGAGGAACTTTGGATCGAGGAGAGAGTCAGTTGAGTTGTGATGTAATAGTTAGCCTTTTTCTTTTCTAGTTGAACATTTATGTTTCATTTTGATGTAAGAACATGCATTTTACCTTTGAAGTTTTTAAAGTAAGATGTAAGGTACTAAGTTTCTTTAGAGTTTATTTAGTTTTATTTTGGATTATTAGTCTTTGTGTTTTTGGTTCGGTGTCTTATTGGTAGATGAGGCACTGTCAGGTCATCATTCGGGTACGGGGTGTGACAATAAGACTTGAGACAGGTCAAAATTTTGTTAAAGCACGTTTGATTGGACTCTCTACCATAAAGGAGTCTGTTAGGTCAGCTTACTCAACAGTTGGATGGGCGAGCTTTTGGCACGTGACTCCTGGTTCCTTGCTTTCTAGCTTAGCGAGCTCTGCCCTGACGACCTGAGAATGAGAAGTATATGGCTCGTTCCCTTTCCTGACCCATTCTTAGGTTGGTTGACCCTGCCCTTTCATGTTTTTGGACAAACTGGGATACCAATTGGATCGTACCACAAGTATATAAATGTGGGTGGAGCCTCTCATCAGAGTTGAAAGGGATTTGAGTGTGGCTTAAAATTTACGGCAATGGTCTCTCTTGATGAAGCTAATAACACCTTGCATGTGGGATTTGTTTGTCAGTAAGTAGGTCTTGAAGAAGCCATGTGATTTATGTATCTCTCTTACTTTATGCTATCCTTTCTCTTCTTCCCTTTGCCAACAATAGCAACCTTCTGGCATTCTTCACAACTCTTTGACATATTTTTCAACAAAGTTTTTTTAGTTTAGATCTCACTTTTTTTTATATAAATAGTTCACTTTTTTCATCACTAAAACAGAAATTCTAAATAACAAAAAAACCCAGCCCAAATGCTTTAGGCCGCATTTTGTGCACTTAATTCCGTCACTAGTAAGTAATTCGGGATGGTTTAGGTGTGTTCACTTGCTAATAGAGCAGTAAGTATATTTATCTCTTCGAGACTCTAATAGGGCTGCTCATTCTCTTGCTTCGTATTTATTTCGTTATGAATATACTTTCTCTCTGCCAAATTAATCGTTCTAATTGCTTAATTTGCGAACCTTAAAGTTTTCATATGTTATTTCGTTAAAAATAAGTAAATGTAAAAAATGCCTCTAATTGACATTTTCGGCTACCCAATCAACCATTTGACCATTTTTAAATAACAAATCGCCAATTGATTTGTATTGAAAAATGTCAATTTAATTTACTATGAGAATTCAATAGGAAGTTGAAGTTATGAAAAAAAATTAAAATCTAAATCTAAATAGTTACTTGATTTAAAAATTAATTAATTTAGCCCAAAACAAAAAGAAATATGGCCAATTATTTTGAAACGGGGGAGTAGTTTTTATAGGGGTCACTCTGGCATGAAGCCGCCCTTGTGGAACTGGCCCCACAACCCTCTCACATGAGTTGGGATAGGACATACTTTACAGGTAAGATCCGTTACAACTCATTTGAGAGAGCGACGACTTTGAAATTTTCCTTCTTATAGGGATATTTCGGGTGATAAGAATCTTAGGCACTGTTTTCACACTTTAGGGGATTCTTATCGCTTCGCGTAAATAGCTTGGGGATTGTTTATGCCGCCAAAACTACATAAGATAAATGAAATAGTCTAGGAATCTCTGAGGTGAATTTTCAATTTATATATCTCAATATATGACAAAGAGACACTCAGAAATCCGTCTTTAAATTAATAAATTATCCATTTATTTATTAAATAATATTTCTCCAAAAAACATATAATTTTGTGGTCCCAACGGTTATATTTTTTTGGTAATGAAAAGTTTTGGTGAGTTTGACTCCGATCATCACTACGGGGCAAGGTATACCCTAAGGAACATAGGTCGTTTACAAGGGTACTTACATATCGCCCACCAACACAGCCCTCGCATCAACAACGAAAATTGAACACTTGACTTTTGTAAGAACGTGTAAAATCTTTACCAACTGATCCAACTTGTGTTGATGTCCCAACCGTTATATGGTAATATGAAACGGGAGGATTATTTTCGAAAAGTAAAAAAGAAAAAAAATACAAAATTCTCATTTAGAGGAAAAAATTTAAACTGATGCCCCAAGACCCTTATGTATAGGTAGGCCAATGAGAATTCACAGATCATCTCCTGGATCAATCACGCAAATAATGGCGTACTCGGCAGCTCTAGTAGGGATGCACGTACCATCACCCAACTTCTCCCCAATTCATATTGGAGGAGATATTGTGTACAATCATCTGGTAAAACAGTTCACTTTTTTCCATGTTTTATTAGTTTCTTTGAATATGAAAATGATTTGACGTACTCGGTAAAGTTTCTGACAATATTAATGTTGTTTGGAGAAAAAAAAACATTTCTCCAGGTCTCGAGAAAACAGTACCAATTTCATGAGAAGAAAAGATTCAGATTAATGGGTTCCCAGACAGAAACTGTACGACCATTTGGCAACTTCTCCCCGAGCATATGGGGTGATTATTTTGACTCCTTCAATTGGGACCAGAAGGTATTTTTATTTTGATTGGTTTCCGTTTGACACTTTCTTTGTCTAAATTTTGTAAAAGTTGATTATGTCTTGAGACAATCAAGAGAATATGCATATATAGCGACCATGGATGTTGTGATTGTGAAGTGCGGAAAATGCGGATGAATTGGTATATTGGTATTGGTTTCACTGAACTCACAATATTTACTGACTCTACATGTAAATGTAGACTCGCTGAGTAAATATTGTAAGTAGTGCATTAGGTCGGGATTAATGGTCCGATCCACACCCCAATTAACCAGTGAAGTGGAGAGGATTACGTCAGTTTTGCTAGGATGAATTTATCAAAAGTACAGTGGTAAATTAGGTAAGACAATAATTGAGAAAAAGGAAAGAATTTTCTTCCACATTGATTGATGACAAAAAAAAAAGTGACCTATGCATAATTGATATATACACACTTTGCTATGTTTAAGCAAAATTACAGTGGTTACGACATAATTGATTACTATGCACCTAAAATTTTATCCTTCTAGTACATATTTTTAGTACACTTTCTAATAGACTAATGATGAAATCATACATGGACTCACATTACAGGCGCGGAGGGAATTTATGGGTTTCGATTAATCACATTGTACCGTAAAATCTCTGTATAGTAATACTCTATATAAGAATAAACTCTTTATATATAGTAATAAAAAATCTTGCTTCCAACTCGGGAGCAGTTATAAATAAGAATAAGCTCTACATTGTAATATTTCATGTTTTTTTGAAGGACCATCTTTAAGAAATTTACCTCCATATGGTAATAAAATAGCATTAAATTTTAAATATATTTATATATCTATATAAAATAACAACTTAAGCTTATGGGGGTATCTTTTAACCATTTTGCAAGATATTTTTTCTTTCAATTTGGGTTGGTTTCTTTCATTTTGCACAACTCGATACGAATACTTTCAGTGATTTGAGTTCGTTTATTTTTAGGTGACATGACTTGCTTGAAGTGGAAAATGTATGATTTGAAATGATAATGAAATTTATGATTATACTAGCATTTATATATTTATAATAAAAAGAATACAAACGAAAAGACATTTCAGAGATACAACATATATGAGTGAATATTTTAAATGCATACATGATTTACATATATATATTTTTTTTACATTTCCTAGCTATTGTATGTATATGAATGAATATTGTAAATTTAATATACACAATGTATATGCATGATATACGTACATTTATTTTTTAAAAAATCATTAATCTTATATGTCTTTTAAATTTATGTCCTTCAAATATGAATGGACACGTTTTCAAGTGTGTCGTATAATGTATATTAGGTATTTTTTTTAAATATAATTTTAATATGTAAGCCTTTATTTAAGAATAACCTCCATATAGTAATATTTTTCTCCGGTCCCAAATGTATTACTGTATAGAGGTTTTACTGTATAATGTTTAATAATATTATTGGTGTACTAAAGAGAAAGACAGACAAACTCCAGATCTAACATAGAATCGGAAGGGCAAAGAATATATCGTAGGATCGTAATTCGAATCATAAATCATACTTTATTTTAAATATTATTTGAAAACTTATATATGTTCATAGAATAACATTTCAATAAAAAATTCAACATATAAAAGTAAAATTTCCATTTTTAGAGAAAAAATAAAATTAATGTACTTCAAATTTAGATGGGAAGAAAGCTTTCGAGAGATCAATCTGTAGTAAATGTCAAGGAATAAGGCGGTAGGAAAAAGAATATAGAAATTTCGAGTCATACCTACCTTGGGACCTTCCCTAACTTCTGCACTGGGTACAACCTACCTTGGATCGATAGAGGAAGAGAAGAATTTGTATGGTTTCCGTCATGGCTTGAGAAGAAGAAGCCTCCGTGTTCAACCGAGCACCCGTGCGGCTGTAAGGGGTATGGAGTGATATAATTTTTTGTTTTTGTCTAAAATCATTTTTTTTTAAAAAAAAATTGGTTCGGGTTTTAGCTCAACTTGGTCCGAAATGAAAATACATAAATCACACATAACGTACAATGGATCATATGTTCGGGTCTTCGCTTATCCTACCTGATCACCGATTCTACCAAAATCTAACACGTAGGGGTTCATAAAACTCATAGGATCGTACGATCATACGAGTTTGACTTCCTTATTAGAGAGTGTATTAAAATATTCATATATAGTTATCTAACAGTGAGCAGTCCATTTCGCGTGTAATTCTCTTTCAGTTTATGATTAAGTTGCACATGTTAGTCTTTTCATTTAAAAGATCTAAAACCAAATTACGTATGGGTTTGAGTGTTGAAAAGTGTTTTTCCCACCATGTGCTTCTAAATCTCAATTGTTCACTTATTATTTAACGGTGAAAAAGTTCATGCATAATTGTTTTCTTTGTGAAATACCCATTTTTACTTGAGAGTGGTTTTACCTCGAAAATAATTCTTTCGGAATAACTATACTAACTATGATATTATTTTAACGCTCAGTTGAATAGATATGAATCCCATACGCCAAATAAAAAGATCCTCAACACCTTTTAACTTTAGGCACCAAAAAACTAGTCGTTCTTGTCAAATGTATTTCTAAAATTTCTGTTTATTTTGAGATGTTGAATGACATTACTCATTAGGCCTTCATGGAAATGCAGGATACAGAAATGTGCAGTAAAGAAATTGAAAGATTAAAAGAAGAGGTTAAATATTTGCTGATACATACAACAAATAATACCACTTTTACCGAAAAAATTACTTTGATCGACACTCTTGAGCGCCTCGGCATATCATATCTCTTTGAGAATGATATCCAAGAACAATTGGATCAAATTTTCCATGCAAACACGTTATTCGAATGGGAGAAGCAAGAGGATTTGCATTGCGTTGCTCTCCAGTTTCGAGTTTTCAGGCAACACGGTTTTAATATCTCTTCTGGTGAGTAGACATTCCCAATTTTCTCCAAAACTAGTTGCTTAAAAGTAGTCTAGTTTATTTAATAGAGACTTCCCCTCATATTTGAGAATTTAGACGAAGTTTTTATAATTAAAAACATTATTCTTTTATGTTTCTGTCCTATCACTATGGCATATTTGGCACTTTGTGCGGCACTTTTTCAAAGTGCCTCACAAGTTGTGTCATTATTTTTTGCGGCACTAATGAAGTGTCATAAATAAATTGGCGGCACAACTTGTGGCACTTTTTAAATGTCACAAACATATTGAAAATATGACATTTTTTCGGCACTTTTTGGTAAATGCCGCGAAAAAACTTTAATGTTTTAAAATAAAAAAATTAAATGAAATAAAAAAATTTTATTTAAAAAGAAAAATGATAACTAGATGAAGATCCTTGAGCATTATCCCTATCCACACGTTATATAAAATTCAGTATTTGGATTTCGTGAAATTCGAACACTTGACCTCCCGTTGGAAACACTGACGCACTAACCAATGCATTACAAGAACTTTTATTTTAATTTTAACAAAATCTGTTTATATAAGATAACAATAAATTTTTATTTAATTGACCTTTAAGTTTGATATTTATATTTATTAATGTATATTAACACAATCAATTAGAAATAAAACTCTTTTAAAACAAAAACTATGTAAAAATAATACTAAATGAAAACTAGATACAAATTTTAATCTTCACATCATACGAATTATAGAATAAGTTTATTTACTGTATTTTTTAGATTATATATATTTTTAATAAAATGATTTTTTAAATTTGATAACATAAAATTCAATAACTAATTATTTGCCATTTCTTTTGTCAAACATGGAAATGTTATAAAATTTATATAAAAAATTTAGAATATAGAATATATGAAATTTCGTGCAATATGAGTTTTTTTTTATTTCATCTAAAATATTATGGTTAACAATTTTAAATTGAAAAAAATTAATTAATTTCCAAGTCAATTAATTATAATTATTTATTATCATTAATAAACATATATCTTATTAACTTTTAAAATTGAAACACTCAAATATTTTTTCTTTAAATTACTTTTAATATAAAATACATTTATAATGTTTCATTTACATTTATGAAATTAACTGGTTAAATATCTAATGTAATATTATAAAACAGTTTATTGTAGATGTAGCAAATTTTAAGGTACTACTTTATAAATGCCACTAAAATATGACATTTTGATATATTGTCACAAATTAAGTTGCACTTTATGTGGCAATTGAACAAATGCCACAATTTTTTGTGGCACTTGTTAAAATGTGCCACGAAAATGTGACATTTTATCAAAATTGTCATAATTATATGGCAGTTAGGGGTGTTCACTATTCGGTTAAACCGAAATACCGAGTCGATCCAAACTGAAATTTACTATATGGTTTGGTTTATTCGGTTCGGTTTTGAAAAAGTCAAAATAATTCGGTTTAGTATTCGGTTTTCAATTTTTAAAAATCGAAATACCGAATAGATCAATTTTTATTTTTTATTATTAAAAAATATTTGTATTATACTTATAAGTATTATTAATATTACTTAGAGTTGTCTTCAATGCATCTATTTCAGTGACATTCTCGGCGCAACCACTTTGTGCATTTATTGTCAAATGTTAGGTTTGTCTCCTATTATTCCCCGCTCATACCTTGAATTATTGTATATTTAAGGAGTTATGTTATTGTTGTAGAGTTTTATTTTTTTATTCTCATTTTTTAATTTATTTTTTTTTGTTTAATTGTGCATTATAATTTATTTTTTGTCTAAGTTTTTATTAAGTTGAGCTCCACAAGGAAAAATGAAATTTCGGTACAAACCGAATCGAACCGAACCATGCTGAAATAATTTTGGTATTCGGTTTCCATAAAAGTTTGGTTTGGTTCGGTTCGGTTTTCATAAAATATTACCGAAATGAATTCCGAAATTTAGTTCTGAATACCGAACCGAATACCGAATGCACACCCCTAATGGCACTTTATGAGGCAATAAAAAAAATTCCATAATTTTTGTGGCACTTCTTATAAAGTGCAATTTTTTTTGGTATTTTTATATGAATGCCGTAAATAAATGACATATATCGTAAGTGCCACAAGCTAAATGTCACTAAAGCTCAATTTTGCCATAGTGTATAGAGAATAAAAGTACTTTATCTTAATAATTTGTGCTGAAAAAAGAATTCGGTAAGGTCAAAAATTTTATTTAAACTTTGACTAACCATTAAGTATAAGAAAAAAATGAATGAAATACCTAGTTCACCAGTCGTAAATGTTACAGTGCTCAATAATTAATAAAAGAATAAAGATTCAATTCACTAGTCGTAAAATATTTTTGTACTAAATATATAAACTTTCCGATTATTAATTATGATGTAGGTATTTTCAACAAATTCAAAGATTGCAATGGTGAATTCGATGAAGCCCTTGCCAGTGATGCAAAGGGCCTTCTAAGCCTATATGAAGCAGCATACTTGAGGAGGCACGGGGAAGATATTCTTGAGGAGGCTCTCTCTTTCTGCAAAGGACATCTCATGAAGATGGTGCCGAGTTTAAACTCTTTTCTTGCGAAGCAAGTAAGCCATGCCCTTCAGCAGACAATCCATAGAGGCTGGCAAAGAACTGAGGCTCGTCATCATATCTCTATTTATGAGGAAGATGAAACTAAAAATGACACACTTTTGAGGCTCGCTAAGTTGGATTACAATCTTTTGCAAATGCTGCATAAACAAGAGCTATGTGACATAAGAAGGTAAGAAATTCCCGTACTACTTCGTTTCAAAATATTTGTCATAATTGTGTTACTGGTTGTAATTGCCCCTCACTTATTTTCTTACTCGTCAAAATACTCACAAAATTTATTTTAGTTTTACAAGAAAAATTAGTTAAAACTGTTTTTGTTTTACTGGACATGAACACCCATATTTTCTTTCGCAACTATTTATTGCCCCTAATTGTTATTGCTGAAACTTTTTTTTAAGTTATTAAAAAAAGTATTTTTTATAAAAGAAGCTTTTTTAATTTACATGGAGTAATGAGTTGTTCTCGTTTGCTGAAAAAGAATGGGTTTGTCATATTGAGTATGTGGATAGATACGAATTATAACTGAAAAGTATTGCCCAAAATTGCAATTTTAGACCTCCAAAGAAGAGAGGTGATAGGGGCGGATGACACTATCGAACGGAGGAAACATCATGGCCAGGGCAGTAATTGGCGGCAATAGCCATGGAAGCCGCTATCGTACCAAGGTTTGTTAGGGAATGAATATATTAGAAAATGAATAACGTGACAGAGGGTCAATGGGTTTTTATTTATTTATTTTAGAAAACCCAAAATAAAATTCGGGCACCCAATTAACAAATATGGTTACTTTAGGGTTTTTTTTAAAGAACTAATAATATACTTATCTCATTTTGACTAATTATCTCTCTTATTTTTTTTTATTTTTTTTTTGTTAGAAAAAAAAGTTCGGGTAGGTTCGGCTCCGGTCACCACCACGGATCAGAGCAGGCCCTAGGGACCATAGGTCGCTTATCTCTCGTATTGCCTTGTAAACACCGGTTTTGCCTGGCAGAATTAGTTTTGGCAGATTTTAATTAGCTGGGCGTAATATAGGTATGTCCAATAAAACTAATATAGTTTAGGTGCAAAATAGTTATTTCCTTTTTTAATATCCTCATTATTTTCGTATTTCTCAGAAGTACCTGATATTGCGATTTTATTCGTTTGTTACAAATGCACATGGTAATAAGAGAAACTAGTGTCTATGTCGCCAGAAAGTGCCGTAGCAAGAAATAGGTTTACGGATAAAAAAATATTTTAATTTTAAAAGAATAAATAAAACAATGTGGACATTGGCATAGTAAGAAAATATTTTGAGGATAATTACAACATTTTTCCATTCTAATTTATTATTCCAAATTAATTTTCAATTTTGTGCATACTAGCGTTCCAGCTTTATTCTTAACATTTTATAAAGGGTAAAAAGCGTTCACGCCCCCTAAACTATTTCTCTTTTTGGTTTTTGACCTTCCATCCATATTCTCCGTTACATCATAACGGAAGTCCAAAAAATGGGGGCATTTTTGGGCAATCTGTATAAGATCCTAAAATTTTTGTTTTTAAAAAAAAAAAAAAAAAAACCTATTATTCTGATGAGAAAGAAGAAGTCGCCGGTGAGAACAGTGACAGAAGAAGCTAAAAGCCGGGTACCACTCCTCTTCTCTAACCACCAACTGTAAATTCCAACTTCTAAAAATTTAAAAGGCCATTTTTTCCTTAAATTTAATTCTATTTATTATGAATGATATGATTTTAACAAAATGCCCTCATTTTTTGGACTTCCGTTATGATGTAATGGAGAATATGGATGGAAGGTCAAAAACCAAAAACTGAAATAGTTTAGGGAGGGTAAAACTTGACCGTTTTTAATTGAGGGTCAAAAACCAAAAAAGGGAATAGTTTAGGGGGGCGTCAGCGCTTTTTACCCTTTTATAAATGGTGTATATTTTTATGCATCACACTTATTTCGTCCGGCAAAAAATCGTCTGTTCGTGTTCTGTATCCCCGCGAATAAATATTTACCACGTGTATATTTGTTCCCTGTGGGTTTCACTATTTCTTTTAAGTTATAATTTTTTAATTAAAAATTGAATACATGTAATTTTCTTATTGGTGGGACAGAGAAGGGGACACCGAATGGGGACAGGGGATTCCTAGCCATTTCGTCCCATAAAGTATTACACTTAATTAGATTACACTGTCCCCATGGGAATCGGGTAGCCAGAGTGGTAAGGCTACCCGAACACGGGGCGGAGGTCCCGTGTTCGATTCCTATATCTCCCCGTAATGGGGCAAATAATTTCTCCTCCTTATGAGGCTTATCTTCCCTCCCCATGCATGGGGCATGCTTCAATCTTCCCTATCTAGGGTACTCTCCGCTCTTATTGAATACATGTAATTTTCTTATTGGTGAGACGGGTAAGGGGACACCGAATGGGGACAGGGATTCCTAGCCATTTCGTCCCATAAAGTATTACACTTAATTAGATTAGACTGTCCCCTAAAAAAAGATTTCATGGATCATTATACAATGTCCTTTTACTGAATTCTAACAAAAAAGAACAAAAACAAAAATAGCTCTTACGTGCATTGTTTTTATATGTATTTTGAAACGGAGGCATACATATAATAGATCTGTTATCTAGTTCGCACTTCTTTATTTATACATTTCCTGTCTGAAATAGAATATTTACTCTAATGTTCATTTGTAAAGAAAAGTTGAGAATTAAATTACAGACTAAAATTATACTCCCTCCATTCCTAAATATAAGACTCTTTAGACAATTTGAAAAAATTAAGGAAGTTGTCATTTTCACCTAAACTTCCAATATTATCCCCCACCCTCCCTCTCTCTTTCTTCTCTGTTATAAAGAAAGGAAAATGTTGAGGGTATAATTGTAATAAATTGTTGACAACTAATAAAACAATCTTAAACGACAATTAATTTGGATACCTAGATATCTCCTAAACGACAATTAATAGGGAATGGAGGGAGTATGAACCAAGAAAAGTTCTTCAATTTTTTTAAATTCTGCTATGTACATCCTAGTGAAATGCTTGCGTTTCAGGTTTGATGATACTAATAACTAAGCTAGTTCTGTGTTTCAGGTGGTGGAAGAAATTAAGTGTTAGAAAGCTTAATTATACAAGAGATAGAGTTATCGAAGTTTATTATGCTGCTCTAGGAATGTACTTCGAACCTCAGTATTCTCTTGCTCGAATCATGGCCACAAAAACTTTGATAATGACTTCCGTAATAGATGACACTTTTGATTCATATGGTACACTTGACGAGTTAGACATCTTCACCCAAGCAATTCAAAGGTAATGCCATTATTTTTCCAAGACTAGAAGAATAATAAATTCGCCGATAACTATCCTATGTTCTATTTGAGAAAAATAAGTGAGAATGAATATATTAGACAGAAGATGAGTCGAACATAAATATTTTTTCTACACGTACAAATTGTGTATTTCATCATACTTATTTTATTTTATTTTTTTTGCTTATTAAATCGTACTTCTTATTAATTAGGTGGAACATTGAAGAAATTCATGGACTTCCAAGTTACATGAAGATAGTTTATTCAACACTTATAAATCTTTACCAAGAATATGAGGTTGAGTTGGAGAAACAAGGGAGATCTTACGCAGTTGATCATGCAAGAGTATGCAACACTAATTCATTTTGTTACTTGGCCTTTTTTTTTAAGACACTCCAATTGATTTATTAAATTTTTTTATTTTTTTATTTTTGGGGTTTTGTAGTGGAAAGAACTTGTGAAAAGTTACAACCAAGAAGCGAAGTGGTTTAGCGAAGGATATATGCCCAAGTTTGATGAATACATGGAGAACGCATTGATCACGACCATCTGCTTTTTGTTGTTCCCAGTATTGCTTTTGGGAGTGGAATCGGCAACAAGAGAAACATTTGATTTTCTAAGCAACAATCCAGGAATTGTAACGAGTGTGGCCAAAATAAGCCGACTTATTGATGATGTGGCAACTTATGAGGTATTAACTCTATTTCAAGGAAAATTCTAATATAGGACCGGTTTTATGGGACTGCCCCATGACCTTCTCACATCAGTTGTGAGGGGATCTACTTTGCAGGTAGGCTTCACTCTAACTCATGTGAGAGTGTCATGGAGCCATTCCCACAAGGTCAGATTAATGCCAAAATGACCCCTATTTCAATACACTACCAGAGTTAAGCTAGTTGGTAAGATAATGAGTGTATTCTCATATTTCCAAGGGAAGCATTAAGTCTCTTCCATGACATATAAATCTTGTGTACACTAGTTCAGTGTGAGATAACCTGCGAAGAGTAATATTTTAATAGTCTTGCATACACTCGTAGTGTTGGTATTCGATTCCCGCTATGGGGTGATATATAAAGAGTCCTGGGACCTCTGGTATGTTCTTACTGAACACATTACACAATTTAACTCATCCACTAGCCCTATAAACAGGGAGATGGAGGCCTTTAGAGTTATGACTCAATCATTTTATAAAACTTTTTTTTTTTTTTTAAAACTAGACCATTTATAAGTATGGTCTAGTTTATTACAATTATATATTTATTATTAGACCTCTCCAGAGGAGGTCGACCTCACCAGAGGAGGAGTAGTAGAAGCCCGTTAAGCGGGTGCCCCGTGAGGGTCGTAGAAGTCCCGTTGAGTGGATGTCGTAGAAGCCCGTTGAGTGGGTGCCCCGTGAGGGGAGTAGTAGAAGTCCCGTTGAGCGGGTGTCATAGAAGTCCCGTTGAGCGGGTGCCCCGTGAGGGGAGTATAAGACCTCACACAAGGGAACCCAAAGAAATGACAATTAAATCATTCCCCTTGTGTGAGGTGGGTATCGAACCTGGACCTCTCGGTCTCAGGCAGTGGATGTTACCCACTGGGCTACCGTGCCTTCGATGATCATTTTATAAAAATTTGGTGTATCAAAAGATTAGCAACTTCGAGTATAAAAATTTGCCTTAGAATAGCAACTTCGAGTGAAAAGATTATAATAAAAATTTGAAGACAAAAGCTAGGTAATGATATAATTAATAAATTTTAGTTATGTTCTGTAATTATTGCGGAGTATATGTATCTTCTTTCGACAATTTACTTCATCGTGTGTTCTATTATCAACAAGTTTTAAAGTGCTTATATTTTTGTTTAAAAAAATTTATATTCTATAGAAAGTTGTGAAATCCTTAAAAGAAAGTGATACATATGATAATTACTATGGAAGACTTGAAAGTGATGCATATGATAATTTCATACTATATGATATAATTTCATACTATATTTCCTCGTCCGTAATTGAATACTTTTTTTTTAAAATTTTTATATATGCATGAAAAATAGGTATTTTTGAAGTTTAAAATATTGTTCGATTTAAAGGTTGAGAAAGGGAGGGGCCAAGCTGCCACGGGAGTTGAATGCTACATGAAGCTATATGGTGTATCAAAAGAAGAAGCTTTCAATAAGTTTCATGAAATGTGTGAAGATGCATGGAAGGACTTGAACGAAGAGCTCCTTAGAAAAACATCATCTACTCCAACGGTGGTTACCAAGACTGTTCTAAATCAAGCACGTTTGATGGATATCTTTTACAAACATGATGTGGATGGTTATACTAACCCAGAAAATGTGTTGAAGCCCCAAATCTTATCGGTACTTGTGGATCCTATAACGTTATAATCTTGTAATCTTCTTCCTTAATTATTCGAATTTTATGATGACCGTTTTATCTACTGATTGTGTAATTCATAGAAATACAAAAAACATAAAGGATTGCTAGTTATAGCATCACAAGTCACTAGAACAAAACATCAATTTTGGTCCATAGAAATCCATCCATAAAAAGTTCCCAAATTAGGAGTTTTGGAAAGAAATGGGACCGGAAATTACGCAATCCTAAAAAATACTGACTCAAAATTTTAGCAACGTAACATCTTATCTTCCCCAAACTTTTTGGAACAGATTTAAATTTCATAGATTTTTACAAATAGTCGAACATTAAATTTTTAAAAATAAGTTACAAAATGATTATTTGTTAAACATAATTATTGCCAATAAATATTTGAATTTAGAAGTTGAAAATATTAAATTTAAAAATCCATCTTAAATCAGTATCAAATTGCTAGGACGGACGGATTAGAGACGAATAGTATTTTTAGACCACAAAGAGACCAATAGAGCAGCCATTACTAGACCAGATCTCTTGAACCAACCATTGAAGGCTTGTTGGTGCACGAACTGTACTATGGAACAGCCTCACCTGATTAGATAACTTTATACCATTCTCGCACGATGAGACATTTGAATCCGCATTTATCGGGCGGGAGAGCATGTGCTCCTCTTTTGAACGGCAAAAAATGGTCTGTACCCGTTATGTGTCCCAACGAAATTATATTTGCTACATATATATTTTTTTTCTGTCATGTTTCTTTTAAATTATAATTTTTTTAAATTAAAATTTAGTACATGTCATTTTCATATTGGTGGGACAGGGAAGAGGACATCGAATCGGTGCAGAGGATTCTTAGTCTGTTGGACTACGTTAATCGTTATGTTATATTTCATATTATAGTATATTTTACACATAATATAACTGGATTGTTTATTTTTCTAAATATTAAAATTAATGTTTAAATACATATTTTAAACTAATATCTATTTAAATAAAAATTCCAATTATGTGTGTTGGAGTTAGCATTTGATATAGGTCTTCCAACTGGATTGGGCAAACCATATCGAACTTGTTAACCACTTAATTGAATCGGTCGGTTGAACCGGATTTGGAAAAAACATAAGGGGGTTTAAGGTAGTTAAATGGAGGTTTGGTTAGGTTATGGAAGTTAATTCCATAATAAACCACCAGCCCTATTCTCTTATGCGTGTATGAACTGAAAAACACAGGGGGGGGTGAATTGGGTTTTTATAAAAGTGGCTTCTTTTATTTTCAAAATTCTGGAATGTGGAACTTGTATTTGAAGTTTGGAGAAAATTAAGCAAAAATAAAACAAGGAAAGCAAGACACGTGATTTAGAGTGGTTCGATTCACAAAGAATCTACGTCCACTACCTTGAGCCTCACACAAGGATTTTTAATAACTTCACTAAGAAAAGTAATTACACAAGTGGCTAACTCACAAAGAGTTTTACACAAATAACCACAATTATAAACTACACTCACTAAGAGTACAAAGCCCACACCAAGTAGGACTTGACACAAGAAATACCCTATCACTAAGAGAGGGAAAGATGGAGATATAAAGAGAGAGTTACACACTCAAAAAGTGGAGGACAGATACCTTTTAAGATCTTACTTTAATGCTCTTAGAACTTGGGATTCAACAACTTGTGTCTTGCAAGTGAGATTATGATTTTGAACTTTTCAACACGTTAATAAAGTTGGATATGCATTGAAAGTGCTAAAGCTTTTAGTATAATCAATGTATATCAGTTCTGGTTCTCCTCTAAAGATTCCCCTGCTTCAGAGCTTTTATACTTTTCAAAAGAGTCCAAAAAACAGCTTTTAAAACGGTCATATAACGGCTAGTTTTCGCAGAGCTCAGTTGACCGCAAGTGTCCTCGGATGATCCGATCAAAGGATCGGACGATCCTAAGTTTACATAGGTCGACCGGGACAGAAAGTTCCCAAAAACTCAACTCTCTGCTTCCAGTCCGGATGATCCGATTTTCCTGGGATCAAGAGATGTTGATTTTTCACAAGTTTTGAAATCTTTTAAGGATCAAAATGGTTTTCTCAAAAGGGTAACTAACACTTGAAAAACAATTTTCGACTATTTTTTAAACTGAGCTTTATGAAAACTATTTTTAAAGGTGCAAGACAATAGTGTTGTGATCCTAAGTTCATGTGAGCAATGGTTAGAGCTTTAAGATATATATATATATAAAGATATGCTAAGCTATTCTAACCACACCTAAGCCTTCAATCTTCAAGTCTTGAGAGATGTGCCTTAAAGAATGTAATCATCTAGTCTCGAGCACGGCTTGATTGAAGTACTTAGAGCTTCCATTTTAGTGATCCATAATTCTATGACAACGATTGAAACCATTAGATACAACATCAGATGTTTGTACATTATCAAAAACTGAGTTTGTTCGCCCTTAGGGCTTACAATCTCCCCCTTTTTGATTATGAAAAACTTTGATGCAATAAGATATAATAAGGACAATTTAAGAACAAAGAAGCAAGGAAAAAAAAACACGAAGAACAAATAAGAGCAAAGACTAGTGCTTAGAAGATAAAACCTAGAGATAACGGGAGACAAAAGCACCAGCATGATAACTTCTTTTTGCCATAGCATCTATGGACTCTTAGAAGAGCCCTATATCCCAACCAACCTCCTTTCCTCCTTCCTTCCATAAAACATTTGAGAAATATGATATATAAAGAAGCTCCCCCTCAAAACATGTCAGGAAAAGATATTTACAAAGTTAAAAACAAGTTAAGAAAACTCCCTTTAGTTTCAGCAGTTTACAGAAGCCAAACAATACTTCAATCTAGAAACTGCATAGAGTTTGGATCGTCCGAGATTTTGGTCAAAAACGCCGGTCGACCGTTCTCTGGAAAAAAATCTGCAGCACTTTGCTGCAACTGAGGCTGTCCTGAAAATTTTGCTTTCTCACTCAACCAAACAGTCAGTTTTAAACACAGATAACAATAATAAGAGAGAAAAATAAGCAATGATAAGCAAGATAACACAATTTTCTCCCCCTTTGGCATAATAAAAAAGACTTCAATCATAACAAAAACAAAAAAGTTCCAAGAATAAAGATAGTTTCAGCTTTAATCGTCTTCATCTGCACTTGAAAGGCTTGTATCCCTAGCTAAGTCCTTTTGCATTTGTATAGACTTGTACACCTTGTCGGATACCGTTTGCACCTTTTCTTTGATAGAGACAATCTCTTCCGCTATCGCCTCAATTTTACTCGCCATCTTCTTCATCAAGGCAAACATTTTATTTACCCGGGACACTTTTTGAGGAGGACTTTTGGGAGTTGCTTGAGTTGGAGAATGAGATTCTTCTTCTTGACCATTGTCAGATGAGACATGTTCGCTTGAGCTCAGTGAATTGTGTGCTTCGAAATCTTCTTGCTCATTTCTTGTCGGATCACTTCTGGGCTTTGAAGGTGCTCCACCCCTTTTCTTTTCAATCTTTTGAAGTGTTTTAAGCATATAAGGGGACACCTTTCGAGCAAGTATAGCAGCCCTTATTTCATCATTTGTGGTCCTTCGAATGAATTTCCATTGATTGTCTATATAAATCATCTTCATTCGGTGGAAACACGCTTCATCAACTTTGACAAACTTTTTCTTTAACGGATTTTTCAAATCAAGTCCAAATCGTTGGAAGAGCCTTGTAAGAATATTTCCGTACGGAATGAAGTTCCTTGAACCTTTGATAGCAGCTATAAAATGTTGGAGCGCAAGATGTGCGAAGTTCAAGGCTTTTCTTTCCAAAAGATGTTGCATTATTACCATTTGAAGGAAGGTAATTGATGACTTGTGCCCTTTAACCGGGGCCACAATGTTGGACACGAAGAAGTGTATGATCCGACCAAATTCATCCAACTTGTCAATCTCCCTTTCCTTTGAGTCGGTGAAACTGCCTTTGATTCCAAATTGAGATATAAAATGTTTCATATCAAGGAGACCGATATCATCCGAACTCATTGTATTCTTATAGAACCTTTTGGCATATTCCACATGTTCTATTCCTATAGCCTCACAAAACATCTTTTCAGAGAATACAAATTCCAACTTTCCAACACAAGACCTATATCTAATATCAGTCCCATCATCCTCTTCCTTCCTCAAATTTGCACCAAATTCATAAACAATGGAGGGGTAAATGTATTCATCAACATCAAACAGGTTAACCCACCCCATATCATCAAACAGCCCCATAACTTCATCTAGTCCTTTTCCTTGAGCAAACATATTGTCATCTCTAAAATACGTGGTCATGAATCCCCTATTGGATTTTCTTTAGCTTGTCAAACATTTGCTTGGCTGAGGTATTGTAAAAAGGAGTCGTTATCTTTTTTGTAGAATAATTTGATGATCCTCCTACCTCGAAATCTGAAGGTGGAGATGTCCTTGAAGGTGAAGACGAGTAATCGTCCTCCGAGTGGCTAGAATCTGTATCCAGAATTTGCTTGCCCTTTCCCACGACTTTGCGAGCCACCATTTTTGCTCGGCCTTTCTTAGGTGCGGCTTGAGTGGGTTCTTTAAAGGAAATCCCTTTTTCAAGGGGTCGTTTAGGTTGATTCATATGAGGATTCTTGTGAGGAGGCGTATTAGCATCATCATTGCCTCTTTTGCTAGGGTTTTTCATCCTCATATTTTGAGTGAAAAAATATGAGGTTCGGATTAGGGGTAGGTTTGAAAGAGTGAAACTAAGGTGATCCGAGGGAATATTTTTGTGAGATAATTTAGATGAAATCCAAACAAATTGAAGATGGAACAGAGATTGAATGATGAAATTGAGGACAAACAAGGCTTGGGTTAAGAGAAACCGGTCTGAGAGAAGAAGAATTTGAGAGAAAACTGTTTTGAGATGTAAGGATTAAATGAAATGACGTTTGGGTATTTCTGATATAAGCTGCAACCCGCAAAACTTCAGTCGACCGTTCACTGGAGAGGTCGTCCGAGGAATTAATTTTCTGATCCATAGCCATTCCAGTAGCTTCGACGGTCGATGGTCCGGTTCATCATCAAATATTTCGATCGACCGTCCCCTGTAATTTCACTACACCCTCTGTTTCGGATCATCCGTTCCCTGGGCAGTTGATTCGGGGTTCCCCTGTTTCTTCCTGCACACTTAACACACATATTAGTCCTGGAATTTTGTGATTCCGAGGCAACGCCTGAGATATTCAAACCTTTCTGTGCCAAGTGGCTTTGTGAAAATATCTGCAATTTGTTCATCCGTGCTTATGAAATTTATGCAAACATCACCTTTAGCAACATGATCTCTAATGAAATGATGCTTGATTTCTATATGTTTAGTCCTAGAATGCTGTATGGGATTCTTAGTTAAGTTGATTGCATTAGTGTTATCGCATAAGATGGGAACATGCTGAAATGCAAAGCCAAAATCCACAAGAGTATGCATCATCCATAAAATTTGAGCACAACAACTACCGGCTGCAATATATTCTGCTTCGGCGGTGGAACGGGATACACATGCTTGTTTCTTGCTATACCATGAGACTAATGCATGACCAAGAAAATGACAATGCCCACTAGTGCTTTTACGCTCAATACGACACCCCGCATAATCGGCATCCGAATAACCTATTAAATCAAAAGATGCACTTCTAGGATACCATAACCCATAATCATATGAGCCTATGAGATATCTAAGAATGCGCTTAACGGATGTGATACTCGAAATTTTTCCCCAATTTGATTTTTGTGAATTATGTGATTTAAGAGATTTAATTGCATAATTTTGTGCTTATATAAAATGCCATATTAAATATTACGTGACTATGTGTTTTTTTTATTTTTATAACATGATACTGTTAGTAGTGCCCTAGGACCATTAGCACATGTTGTGCGTTTTATTATCTTTTGAGCATGTAATTGAATAGTTAATTACGCTTTTGATTATCAAATGTGTGAGATTTGATAGTAAAACTCATTAGCTTATGTAATTACTATTCTAGAAGTCCCTAGTTTTATGTAATGCTTATTTACTATGAAATAAAACTAGTATGATTGTTGATTGATGATCTTGTTTTACTGATCATGTGTAATGGATACAAATCACATCATAGATGCAATATATAGGGATACATTGTATTGGACGTGATCCGTTTGAGAAGTAATACTTCATGGTCTTAAGTCATAAGTATTACTTCGTCAATACTATTTTAGAATCCTTAGACCTTATGTCTTCATTAATTCTAGTATGAATGGAGCCACGTTTTGACTCAGTCGGACGTTACTTGTAACAGAGTAATCAATACGACTGATGATCGGATGTAGTGTCCTATCATAGCTTGAATGTGAGAGACATTGTAAGGAATTTGTCCCTCTCTATTATTAGAGAGAGATATCCATGGGCCCCTCGATAGGGAAAGACTGTTTAAATGCATGGCCGTGCTCAAATGTATTTGATAAAGTGGTTATCAAATCCTATTTGTCGAAACAGTCTACCTGGAGATCGAGCATAAACACAATTAAGCTTAATAAGGGTGACGACCACCATGCCTTATGCTTAATTAGGATATCGCGAGACAAAAGGATTAAATAGTGGATTGACAATAGGTTCCGTTGTAAATTCATTCACCTTGGGTAGTCACAATGTCCTGCTAGGGGCCGCTTGTGACTTATGAACTCACACTACTACTAAGTATGTTTTCATTGCCATTGTGATATGAACCTACAGGGTCACACGCATAGACGAGCTAACAAGCTTCATGTCCAGATTCAATGAATCTAGAATGTGTCTAGGTTCATTGTATCTGACATTTGTTTTTCTGAAAATAATAAAGTGTTTATTATTCGAATTAGAGATAAGGGCAATTTTGGTATTTAACTATAGCTGGGATTAAGTGGGAGTTGTTATCCGATAAAGACTCCCACTACCGCAGAAGTCTAGGGGACGTGGGAGTCAGAGTCTCCCACAGCCGAGAGAAGTTGAGTAGACGTGGGAGTTGTTCTGGGAACAAACTCCCACACTCTATATAACATCTCTTAGCCGAAACCCTAGGTTACAAGTGATTCACTGAAATTAAACAAGTAACCCGAAATCGATTTTGGATTTCTCGACCTCTCCCTTTTTCTCTCTAATTCCCGAATCTCGAAAAGACGAAGAGCTAGCAATCACTGCTTGTTTCATCGCGTGGATACCGGTAGAGGGAAATTCCGCAAAGGGAATTCCGTTGGTGAAAAGAAAACTTCCAAGAATCGTCATCCTCCATTCAAGAAGTAGCTTCTTGAATCCGAAAATTGTAAGTTTTACCGCTGTTTTCGATTCGTTTACGTATGAGCGGATCCTTCAGGGGAGGATCCATGGGTGTTTGGAACGAGTTTCCGCCCATGAATCCCTTCAGATACGTGTTACTTTGGTGTACGTTTTTGGGGCATTTCATTGGGGATTTATTTGCGTTTCACCTAAATGTATAACTACATAAGTAATTAGTAAAATAAAAATAAAAGAAGAAAGGAAAACAGGGTATATATATATATATATATGGCTTGTGGGCAGGAAACAACCTAATGAATGAATTAAATATAAAAGAAATAGTAGCTATATATATACTAGGACTTCACTAGGCTAAAAAAAAAAGGATAAACAAACCTATACTTACATTGGCAAACGTGAAAGCAGAGAGCAAAAGAAGAGAGTGGCGGCGGCTTCTCTCTCTCGGCGCAAGAAGAAAAAATAATCGGCTCATTTCTCTCTCTCTCTCTCTCGGCTGCGCAGCAAGGAGACAAGTCCTTGTCTTCTCTCAGAAATTGTGTAAGGCAGTAGGCTGCCAGGAATAAAAAAAAAGGGGGTTAAAAATATTTCTGTCAAGAATTTTGATATTCGCAAGGCTGTTTTGCGGATTTATTTCTCTCGTTTTATCACCGTAACGGTAGGGACCTCGCTTTCCATTATTAAATTTTGTTTTATAATACTGATCACTGCTGAATTTTTATTCTGAAATAATTATTACTGTTAAATTTCTGCTATGGCCTTAATTACTGTATTTGAGGATATTAGGTTGCATAAACTGTTAGAGATTGAGCATTGTCTTGATGTAATGTTTTTAATTATTTTAATTGTGTTATGTATTAGACCATCAATGTTGCAACTAATGTTACGCATTTTAAGTGTGTTAGTCATATAATCTTTTATTGAACATATATTCTATTGATGTTGTCTCTTAATGTTAATGATGTTTGTAATATGCTGCCTATAGTATTCATACAAAATATGCAACATTTTTTCTTATTGTTGTTATATGGCACATATTTTTTTACTGTAATTTCCTTTACCTTATATTCATTGCAATTAGGATTGTTATGGTTACTCAGTGCGCACAATCATTTTCTCTCTGCATGTTTTGTCAATTGTACAGTCTTCACGGTTTTTGCACAATATTTACCACACTTGTTGATTGATTTGTGTAAACTGTAAACTAGCATGTAATTATTTGTAATGTATTATTGTTATATTTGCATTCACATATTTATTGTGTAGGACTTAGTATTTGTGTTCATTTGTATTAAATTTACATATAGACTATTTATAATAGGGTAAATCACACATATTTGGGTAAATTGAGCATGCCTTATAACATGTTTCCAACTACTTTAATTAATTGTCAAACATATCTATAAACTATTTATGTACCGTTGTGTAACTGTTCTGTAATGGACTTTTGATTAATCGTTTGAGTCTGAATTGGAACTGTCTATTTGGAGTCGTTGATGTTGTCCTAAGTGGTTATGGTCGACCGAGTCGTCGCCCCCTATTGAGCTGCGTCTAGGAACAGTAGTTAGCAGGATCTGTCCGCCTTCTGTTCTGATTTGTTCTGCGGTCCCAAGTGACCTTTCTGCTCTGTTCTGTTCTGGGTCCGCATCTGATGGGGCTAATCATCAGATACGGTAGAGGTTTTGTGGAGTCCCTGTTTGGTGGGGTGATGATACAATGTAATGGATGGATCCTTAAAATCTGGCTCCGTCGTTTGGGGGGTAATCCGAACCTACGCGTTGATACTGAACCTTCCTAGTTTGGTTAATAACTGGGACCACTATCGTTATTGCTGAGTATGAGTGACTAGACGAGTAAGCTCATGTGGTGGGAGTTGTGTCATAGCCTTAGCGATGTTCTAAGTATCTAAGACGAGTATGTGATTGGGCGTACCGGATGGGCAATGCGTGGTGCTTGTCGTATACTCGGTTATGGAATCGTTTAGGTGCGAAGAATGTTATTAATTTGCTTAACTGTTGCATTATATGTGTTCATCTTTGTTTGGGTCTTTAATTGTTGTTTGTTGGAGTCTATTTGGTCCCATATGAGTTGGGAGAGTTGGGTATTGTTTAGTGCATTTTTGCACAAGCTTAAATCCATTTTTCTGAAAACCGCAGTTGTGCAGTCCACTGTTCTGTTCTGTTCTGATACATTATACTGTACTACGCTGTCCTTCACGGGGTTCTGAGTCGTATAAGACTTGGGATGAGTCATTGCATATATTTTCATAGGGGTATTTTGGGAAATGGGAATCTGCATTATCTGTATCTGTTTGATGTCTCTGCTTCTGTTCTGTCATTTTTATCTTTTTCACTGTTTTAGGTTCCTGCTGAGCACCAGAGCTCAGTCCCATATCCTATTTTCTTATTTTGCAGATGACTTAGGTGAAGACCTATACTATGATGATGGCACATGGGATGGGGATTACACCGAGTGATTCTAAACGGCTAGTTCAGGGACATTGTTTTACCCTTTCTTAGTTAGATAATTTGGAACTTGTAGTTCAATTATCAGTTGTAATAAACTTAGGAGACTTCCTTTTCAAATTATGTTTCCGTTAGTACTGTTATTGCTATTTTTTGGACCTTGAATAATGAACTCCTTTAAATAGAAATTCTCTGATTGTGGCTTTGGTGTTTCATTTACCAATGGGGCACTGACATGTCATTATTCCGGACTCGGGGTGTGACATAAGTGGTATCAGAGCAGGTCGAACCTTAGGGATAAAATCTGTAATGAACTTAGGATAACAATAATACGTAATGTGAGGTGTGTGATGGGTAGAGACCATGGACTAGGATGTTTCCCATGTATGTTACTTTTGTGCATGCATGTCTATATATATATATATATATATATATATATATTTCCCTTGTACTATGCTATCCGTTTCACATTATTTATTTGTGTATATGTTTACATGTATAACTTGTTACTTATTATCGCTTTAATGACTTGTGTTTCATATATTGTTTGTAACTTGCAACTTCTTTATATGTGATACATACTACATGATTATATGTTTTACCATGCTTTACCTATTCATATTGTCCATGTTTAAGCTTGCTATCCGTCCTGTTACGCTTATCTTAACTGTTTGCTTGTATATTTGTTGGGGTTTAGAATGGATCCTAATCAGGGTAATAGTGGCGGTGACTACGAACTCCCTATTGTTGACTATGGTCGTCGTGGGTATCGAGGTGGAAGAAGACAGGTTATCGGTTCTTCAAGTCAGCAACCTGAAGCTTTGCATCAGAATCAAGGTAACAATGTTGTTGGGTTTGAAACACCCCCACCATCACAACACTTTCCACCACCACCACAAACTATCCCACCACCACTATATAACCCACCGCAACACCAATCACCCCAAAATCAGAACTTACCTCCACCACCTCAGTATAATGCGCCACCTCAGCATAACACACATCCCCAATACAACCAACCTTCCCCACAATACTATGCACCCCCACCTCAGCATAATGTCCCACCTCAACGATATAACGTACTGCCACCACCTCTACCCGCTAATGTAGGAGCAACTCCTGATTTAGCCACTGCTTTTGTGATGCTAACCCAAATGTTTCAGACCCAACAACAGCAGTAGCAACTACAGTTTCAGCAGCAACAACAACAGCAGTATCAGCAACAGCAACAACAGAATCAGACTGCTGCTGTTTCTAGAGGTCTGAGAGTTGAGGCTGATCCGGGGTCGTACTGTGAACGCATGAAGAAGATGCAAGTAGCTTCTTTTGATGGAGGTGTAGGTCCTGACCAAGCTGAGAATTGGTTGGAGACAGTTGAGCAGCACTTCCATATCATCAGGGTACCGGAGGAGATGAAGGTTGATGTGGTTATTCCTTTTCTCACGTCCGAGGCATCGGAGTGGTGGAAAGGAGTGGAGCCGGTATATGCTTTGGGAGGACTAGTTACTTGGATTAGGTTCAGGGAGGCTTTCCTTGATCAGTACTTCCCTGAGATCTTCAAGGATGCAAGGTAGAACGAGTTCTTTGACTTGAGGCAAACGGAGAGTATGACTGTCTCTGCATATATTAGCATGTTTAACCGTTTGGGTAAGTATGCTGCTACTATTATCCAAGATGATAAGATGAGGACTAAGTGGTTCGTACGAGGGTTGTTGCCTCGTATTCGGGGTAGATTATCTGGGTATCGTTCCACTTCATTTATGGACGCGTACCAAAGGAGCTTGGATGTGGAGGCTGAGTTTAAGACCACCGAGAGTGACAGGAAGAGACCTTATCCTTTTGGGGCACATGGTCAGAGTTCTCGTCCCAACTCAACTGTACCTTTGGCTGGGAAGAGGTTTACTCCCACCTCGGGACCTACCAACACCTATAGGCCAAGGGCAGGGACTGGAGCGAACTTGACCAAGATTGGGGGATCAGCGGGAACGTCCACTGCTGCGGGGCAGATGGTTGCATGTGGTAGATGCGGGAGGACTCATTATGGGAACTGTAGATGGGCATCAGGGACTTGTTTCAGGTGTGGCAAGGCAGGCCACAGAGTTCAGGACTGTCCAGATCCACCACCAGTTGCGAGTCATACTACAGGGGTTGCACCAATAGTGGGAGACAACAGGCAGAAGCCTAATGCTAGGGTCTTTGCCTTGACTCAGCAAGAGGCTGGGGATGCTTCAGATGTTGTTACAGGTACACTGCTCATCAACTCCGTACATGCATATGTGTTGTTTGATTGCGGGGCAACCCATTCATTTATGTATCGTAGGTTTGCTAAGAAACTTAAGACCTCACCTGTTAGTATTCTGGAAACCTATAGAGTTATGGTACCTAGTGGGAAGGTGTTGGAGTCGAACTTGGTTCATAAGGGGTGCCGGGTAGAGATAGACTCGAGAATTCTTGAAGCATATCTCATTCAGCTTCAGATGGTAGATTTCGATGTGATCTTGGGTATGGACTGGTTGTATAAGCACCATGCCTTGGTTGACTATCGGGAGAGAAGAATTCAGTTCGCGACCGAGGATCGGGATGTGTTTGAGTTTCAAGGATCCGTTAAGAAGATGAGTGGTAGGATTATGCCCGTTATATCGGCGTTGAAGGCGAGAAAGTGCATCAAGAAGGGCTGCGAGGCTTTTCTGGCTTACGCAGTGGCGAATGATGATAAGGAAGTTCGGCTTGAGGAAGTTTCTGTGGTGAACGAGTTCGGGGATGTATTTCCCGACGATTTGCCGGGTATTCCACCAGTTCGGGAGATCGACTTTGAAATTTTGTTAAAACCCAATGCGGAGCCCATCTCTAAGGCCCCATATCGGATGGCACCAACTGAGTTAAAGGAGTTGCAAGCTCATCTTCAGGAGCTTCTCGATAAGAAGTTCATAAGACCGAGCGTTTCGCCTTGGGGCGCTCCGGTTTTGTTTGTGAAGAAGAAGGACGGTAGTATGCGGATGTGTATCGACTACCGGGAGTTGAACAAGATAACGATCAAGAATCGATATCCTCTACCACGTATCGATGATCTGTTTGATCAGTTGAAGGGAGCAACAGTGTTTTCCAAGATTGATTTGAGGTCGGGGTATCATCAATTGAGGATTAAACCCGAGGATATCTCGAAGAGTGCCTTTAGAACCCGCTATGGACATTATGAGTTCCTTGTGATGCCGTTTGGAATGACTAACGCACCTGCGGCATTCATGGACATGATGAACCGTGTCTTCCGAGATTATCTAGATAAGTTCGTGGTGGTCTTCATCGACGATATTTTGATTTATTCACCGTCGGATGAAGCTCACGAGGAGCACCTGAGATTGGTTTTAGAGGTTCTGAGGAAGGAGAAGTTATATGCCAAGTTCAGCAAATGTGAGTTTTGGCTGAGGAGTATCTCGTTCTTGGGGCACGTAGTCTCAACCGAAGGGGTAGCTGTTGACCCTAGCAAGGTAGAGGCAATCGTGGATTGGCCTACACCAAAAACTGTAAGTGAGATAAGGAGTTTCCTGGGTCTAGCAGGATACTACCGGAAGTTCGTTCAGGATTTCTCACGCATTGCCGCTCCGTTGACTCGACTCACTCAGAAAGGGGTTAAGTTTGAATGGGGACCGGAATGTGAGAAGAGTTTCCAAGTGTTGAAGGAGAAGTTGACTACGACACCAGTGTTGACCTTACCATCGGAGTCTGGAGGTTTCACCATTTATAGCGATGCTTCGGGAATTGGTTTGGGTTGTGTTTTGATGCAGAATGGGAAGGTTATAGCTTATGCTTCGAGGCAGCTAAAACCTTATGAGAAGAACTACCCTACGCATGACTTGGAGTTGGCAGCGGTCGTGTTTGCCTTGAAGTTGTGGGGGCTTTACCTGTATGGAGAACCGTGTGAGGTTTTCACCGATCACCAAAGCCTCAAATACATTTTCACACAAAAGGAACTTAATATGAGGCAGAGGCGATGGTTGGAGTTGTTGAAAGATTATGATCTTACTATTAGTTACCATCCCGGTAAAGCTAATCGGGTAGCGGATGCTTTGAGTAGAAAGAGCTCGGGGCAGATATCAACATTAATAACTGATCAGCGGGAGTTAATTGTTGAGTTCGAAAAGTTGGGGCTAGAGGTTGTTGAATCTACCGAAGCCGTCTTGGCAGCCTTGGTAGCTCAACCATCAATCTTGGAAAGGATTAAAGAGGCGCAGTTGTTAGATCCAGATTTGGTTAAGGAACGGCACTTGGTACAGTCCAAGGCGGAAACAGATTATTAGATACACGAAGATGGGAGTCTTCGATTTCGGGGCAGATTGTGTGTACCTTCAGACTCGGTGCTGAAGTTCGAGATTCTTCAGGAAGCGCACAATTCTAGGCTATCGGTGCATCCAGGGGCATCGAAGATGTATAAGGATTTGAAGGAGAACTTTTGGTGGAGAGGCCTGAAACGGGACATAGCCGAGTTTGTGGTTAAGTGTCTTGTGTGCCAGCAGGTTAAGGCGGAACATCAGAGACCCGCCGGTTTTCTTAAACCTCTTGATATTCCTGTGTGGAAGTGGGAACATATCACGATGGATTTTGTGGTCGGGTTACCTAAGGATAAGACCGGGAAGGATACTATCTGGGTGATTGTAGATCGACTTACGAAATCGGCCCATTTCTTACCGATGAAGATTACTGCGACGATGGATACCTTAGTTCAGCTTTACATGGATGAGATTGTTCGTCTACACGGGGTACCAGTGAGTATTGTTTCGGATCGAGATACACGATTCGTGTCTCGATTTTGGAAGAGTTTCAACGAGGCTATGGGGACGAAGTTGTCTTTGAGTACTGCCTATCACCCTCAAACCGACGGGCAGTCTGAGAGGACAATTCAGACTTTGGAAGATATGCTACGGGCATGTGTCTTGGATTTCAAGGGTAGTTGGGTAGACCACTTGACATTGGTGGAGTTTGCCTATAACAATAGTTACCAAGCTAGCATCGGGATAGCACCGTACGAGGCATTGTATGGGAGGAAGTGCAGATCTCCGGTATGTTGGGATGACATCGGGGAGAAGGTGATAACAGGTCCTGAATTGGTGCAGGTAACGTTGGAGAATGTACCATTGATTCGGGAACGAATCAAGGCCGCCCAAGACCGGCAGAAGAGTTGGGCGGATAGTAAGCGTAGACCGTTGGAGTTTCAGATTGCTGAGAAGGTGTATCTTCGAGTTTCACCAACGAGAGGAGTTATGAGGTTCGGGAAGAGCGGAAAGCTAAGCCCGAGGTACATCGGTCCGTACGAGATTCTTGAGAAGGTGGAGGAGTTAGCCTATCGTTTGGCTTTGCCGCCAACGCTGTCACGGGTACATAACGTATTCCACGTGTCACAGTTGAGGCGGTATGTGCCTGACCCGAGTCATGTCCCGGAAGCTGAGCCGTTGGAAGTTAGAGAGGATCTATCCTACGAGGAAGTGCCGGATCAGATTGTGGATAGGAAAGATCAAGTCCTGAGGCGCAGGACTATACCTTATGTGAAGATTCAGTGGTCTAACCATTCTGAGCGGGAAGCTATTAGGGGGTTGGAAGAGGAAGCTCGAGTGAAGTATCCTCACCTGTTCGATAACTCAGGTTAGTCAGTTTCGGGGACGAAACTCTTATAAGGGGGGGAGGATGTGATACCCGAAATTTTTCCCCAATTTGATTTTTGTGAATTATGTGATTTAAGAGATTTAATTGCATAATTTTGTGCTTATATTAAATGCCATATTAAATATTACGTGACTATGTGTTTTTTTTATTTTTATAACATGAAACGTGTTACTTTGGTGTACGTTTTTGGGGCATTTCATTGGGGATTTATTTGCGTTTCACCTAAATGTATAACTACATAAGTAATTAGTAAAATAAAAATAAAAGAAGAAAGGAAAACAGGGTATATATATATATATATATATATATATATATATATATATATATATATATATATATATATATATATATATATATATATATATATATATGGCTTGTGGGCAGGAAACAACCTAATGAATGAATTAAATATAAAAGAAATAGTAGCTATATATATACTAGGACTTCACTAGGCTAAAAAAAAGGATAAACAAACCTATACTTACATTGGCAAACGTGAAAGCAGAGAGCAAAAGAAGAGAGTGGCGGCGGCTTCTCTCTCTCGGCGCAAGAAGAAAAAATAAACGGCTCTTTTCTCTCTCTCTCTCGGTTGCGCAGCAAGGAGACAAGTCCTTGTCTTCTCTCGGAAATTGTGTAAGGCAGTAGGCTGCCAGGAATAAAAAAAAAGGGGGTTAAAAATATTTCTGTCAAGAATTTTGATATTCGCAAGGTTGTTTTGCGGATTTATTTCTCTCGTTTTATCACCGTAACGGTAGGGACCTCGCTGTCCATTATTAAATTCTGTTTTATAATACTGATCACTGCTGAATTTTTATTCTGAAATAATTATTACTGTTAAATTTCTGCTATGGCCTTAATTACTGTATTTGAGGATATTAGGTTGCATAAACTGTTAGAGATTGAGCATTGTCTTGATGTAATGTTTTTAATTATTTTAATTGTGTTATGTATTAGACCATCAATGTTGCAACTAATGTTACGTATTTTAAGTGTGTTAGTCATATAATCTTTTATTGAACATATATTCTATTGATGTTGTCTCTTAATGTTAATGATGTTTGTAATATGCAGCCTATAGTATTCATACAAAATATGCAACATTTTTTCTTATTGTTGTTATATGGCACATATTTTTTTACTGTAATTTCCTTTACCTTCTAATCATTGCAATTAGGATTGTTATGGTTACTCAGTGCACACAATCATTTTCTCTCTGCATGTTTTGTCAATTGTACAGTCTTCACGGTTTTTGCACAATATTTACCACACTTGTTGATTGATTTGTGTAAACTGTAAACTAGCATGTAATTATTTGTAATGTATTATTGTTATATTTGCATTCACATATTTATTGTGTAGGACTTAGTATTTGTATTAAATTTACATATAGACTATTTATAATAGGGTAAATCACACATATTTGGGTAAATTGAGCATGCCTTATAACATGTTTCCAACTACTTTAATTAATTGTCAAACATATCTATAAACTGTTTATGTACCGTTGTGTAACTGTTCTGTAATGGCCTTTTGATTAATCGTTTGAGTCTCAATTGGAACCGTCTATTTGGAGTCGTTGATGTTGTCCTAAGTGGTTATGGTCGACCGAGTCGTCGCCCCCTATTGAGCTGCGTCTAGGAACAGTAGTTAGCAGGATCTGTCCGCCTTCTGTTCTGATTTGTTCTGCGGTCCCAAGTGACCTTTCTGCTCTGTTCTGTTCTGGGTCCGCATCTGATGGGGCTAATCATCAGATACGGTAGAGGTTTTGTGGAGTCCCTGTTTGGGGGTGATGATACAATGTAATGGATGGATCCTTAAAATCTGGCTCCGTCATTTGGGGGGTAATCCGAACCTACGCGTTGATACTGAACCTTCCTAGTTTGGTTAATAACTGGGACCACTATCGTTATTGCTGAGTATGAGTGACTAGACGAGTAAGCTCATGTGGTGGGAGTTGTGTCATAGCCTTAGCGATGTTCTAAGTATCTAAGACGAGTATGTGATTGGGCGTACCGGATGGGCAATGCGTGGTGCTTGTCGTATACTCGGTTATGGAATCGTTTAGGTGCGAAGAATGTTATTAATTTGCTTAACTGTTGCATTATATGTGTTCATCTTTGTTTGGGTCTTTAATTGTTGTTTGTTGGAGTCTATTTGGTCCCATATGAGTTGGGAGAGTTGGGTATTGTTTAGTGCATTTTTGCACAAGCTTAAATCCATTTTTCTGAAAACCGCAGTTGTGCAGTCCACTGTTCTGTTCTGTTCTGATACATTATACTGTACTACGCTGTCCTTCACGGGGTTCTGAGTCGTATAAGACTTGGGATGAGTCATTGCATATATTTTCATAGGGGTATTTTGGGAAATGGGCATTTGCATTAACTGTATCTGTTTGATGTCTCTGCTTCTGTTCTGTCATTTTTATCTTTATCACTGTTTTAGGTTCCTGCTGAGCACCGGAGCTCAGTCCCATATCCTATTTTCTTATTTTGCTGATGACTTAGGTGAAGACCTATACTATGATGATGGCACATGGGATGGGGGTTACACCGAGTGATTCTAAACGGCTAGTTCAGGGACATTGTTTTACCCTTTCTTAGTTAGATAATTTGGAACTTGTAGTTCAATTATCAGTTGTAATAAACTTAGGAGACTTCCTTTTCAAATTATGTTTCCGTTAGTACTGTTATTGCTATTTTTTGGAACTTGAATAATGAACTCCTTTAAATAGAAATTCTCTGACTGTGGCTTTGGTGTTTCATTTACCAATGGGGCACTGCCATGTCATTATTCCGGACTCGGGGTGTGACAACGGCAACGAGATGTGATTCTTTAGGACATGCTTGGAATCTAGCACATAAGCATACGACAAACATGATATCCGGCCTACTAGCGGTAAGATAAAGAAGAGAGCCAATCATACCTCTATACCTTGTTTCATCTACCGGTTTACCTTTTTCATCCCTGTCAAGCTTGATGGTTGCACTCATCGGTGTTTTGCTTTCATTTGCACCATCCATTCCAAACCGTTTAAGTAGTTCTTTAGTGTACTTGGCTTGGTTGATGAAAAATCCTTCATTTGTTTGTTTGATTTGTAATCCAAGGAAGTAGTTGAGCTCTCCCATCATGCTCATCTCAAATTCATCTTGCATTAGTTTAGCAAATTCTTCACAAAGCACTTCATTTGTTGAACCAAAAATAATGTCATCAACATATATTTGCACAAGTAAGATGTCATGAGATGCATTTGTTTTAATGAAAAGGGTGGTGTCAACAAGACCTCTTGAAAAACCAATAGAAATGAGAAACTTGCTCAAACGCTCATACCAAGCACGAGGAGCTTGTTTTAAACCATACATTGCTTTTGTAAGTTTGTAAACATGGTTTGGAAATTTTTCATGCACAAAACCGGGAGGTTGTTCAACATATACTTCCTCCTCAATAAAGCCATTTAGAAATGCACTTTTCACATCCATTTGAAATAGTTTAATACCTTTAAAACAAGCAAAAGCAAGAAGCATTCTAATAGATTCAAGTCTAGGTACGGGAGCAAAAGTTTCCTCAAAATCAATGCCCTCCTCTTGATTAAATCCTTGGGCAACAAGTCTAGCTTTGTTTCTTATAATCTCCCCGAGCTCATAAAGTTTATTACGAAAAATCCATTTTGTTCCAATAATAAGGCGATCAATAGGTCTAGGGACTAATGTCAAAACTTGATTTCTTTCAAATTGATTAAGTTCCTCTTGCATAGCCAAAATCCAAAAGTAATCACGTAAAGCTTCATGAATGTTCTTAGGTTCTATAGAAGAAAGTAAAGCAAGATTATCTATGAAATACCGCCTTGTTTTGACGCCAACGGATGGATCACCAATGATTTGCTCTTGAGGGTGACCTTGCTTGTATATCCAATCCTTTGGTAGCTCATTTGTTGAAGGATCATTGCTTTGAGTGACTTGGGGGATCATTTTGAGTAGTTTCAATGTCCTCCTCATCCTTAGAATTATCATCCAACATAGGAGCTTGATGGATTTCATTTACACTTTCCAAGGGCATACCTATATCATCATCATTTTTTCTAGGCATGTATATGTTAGATTCATCAAAAGACACATGCATGGACTCTTCAATACACAAGGTTCTTTTATTATATACCCTATAAGCCTTTTTGTTTGAAGAATAGCCAAGAAATATTCCTTCGTCGGATTTCTTGTCAAATTTTCCAAGGCTATCTTTAATGTTGAGCACAAAACATTTGCAACCAAAAACTTTGAAATATGAGATTGAGGGTATTTTTCCAAAGATAAGCTCAAAAGGAGTTTTTCCAACAAAATGCCTTAAAAGAACTCTATTAACAATATAACAAGCAGTGTTCACGGCTTCGGCCCAAAAATATTTTGGTAAAGAATTTTCACTAAGCATAGACCTAGCCATTTCTTGTAAAGTTCTATTTTTCCTTTCAACAACCCCATTTTGTTGAGGCGTTTTTGGAGCCAAAAAGTTATGTGTGATGCCATTTTCATTACAAAACTTTTCAAAAAATTGATTGTTAAATTCCCTCCCATTATCACTTCTCAAGGTAACAAGTTTTAGTTCAAGCGAGTTTTGTACCTTTTTGAAAAGATTTGAAAACTCATGGAAGGTGTCATTTTTTGTGCAAGAAAAAGTACCCAAGTGAATCTTGAAAAATCATCCACAATAACAAAGGCATACCTCTTACCACCTAAGCTAGGGGTCCTCATTGGTCCAAAAAGATCAAGATGAACAAGTTCAAGTGGTTTAGAAGTGGAAACCATTTGTTTAGGCTTGAAAGACGTTTTTGTTTGTTTTCCAAATTGACAAGCATCACAAAGACGGTTTTTTCTCATATTTCACTTTTTGGAAGCCCACGCACTAGCTCTTTAGAGGAAAGATTATTTAAGAGATCCATTCTCACATGACCAAGCCGACGGTGCCATAAGAATGCATCATCTTCATTTATGGATAAGCATTTAAAATCGCATGCAACAAGATCATCCAAAGACAAAGATATAAACATTACCCTGGTTCTATTAGCAACAAGCACTTTTTCATGAGAAGAGCTATCAACAATAGAGCAAGCCTTTTTGCTAAACATAACATCAAAACCATTATCACAAAGTTGGCTAATACTAAGCAAATTATATTTGAGGCTATCAACAAGAAGAACATGCTTAACAAGAGTTGATGAACCTTTACCGACATTTCCAATGCCAATGATTCTACCCTTCTTTTTGTCCCCAAACGTGACATAACCTTCATAGATAGGTTCCATTTCTCTGACTAATGAGGCGTCTCCGGTCATGTGGCGACAACATCCACTATCAAGAAACCATTGAGCCGGAGTATTTACCTTGCTGGCAAGTACCTAAGACAAAGGAGCATGAGTGACTTTTGGTACCCACACTTGTTTGGGTCCTTGAGGGTTAGTTAAAATACGCTTGATTCTCCGTACAGTTTTTACTCCCTTTTCAATTTTTTCTCTTCACATAACATCTAGCACTAGTGTGTCCAAATTTTCCACAATATGTGCAACAAGTAGATGGCTTAAAAAATTTGTGAATATGCTCACGATATCTATTTTTTCTTATGTGAGGTACTAGCATGCACAAAGTGATTTCTAGGTAACTTAGAAGAGCTAGCAATATCAATGTGAGTCGAATGTATATAGCCTAATCCATGTTTATCATTTGAAGTACGTTGCATACAAAGAATTTGATCAAGAGCTTTTGTTCCTTTGGTGAACTTATCAACAAGTGAGGTGAGATCAACAACTTTGGTTTTTAAACAATCAAACTCAACAAGTTTGCATTCAAGAGAAAACAATTTATCATAGGCTTCTTGATATTTTAATGAGGAAGTTTTGCAAGTAGTCATAAGCTTTCTTTTTCGATTTTCAAGCAATCAACAACATCATATAGCTTTTTGTTTTCACTAAACAACCTAGATCTTTCTTCAAACAAGGATTCAATTTTAAGCTTCATTTCTTGGTTTTGCTTAGCACATTTCTTAAGTTGATCAAACATATCACACAAAAGTTCATTAGGATCATCTTCAGCATCATCAAGGGAGTTAGAAGTAGTGGGTGTAAGATGTACCTCATTCCCGAAAGCCATGAAGCAAACATTTGCGTTTTCCTCTTCTTCTTCATCGCCACTCCCTTCTTGATCCCATGTGCTTAGCATGCCCTTGGCATTCTTTGGTTTGAAGAATTTTTTCTTTTTGTCTTCCTTGGGCTCTTTTTCTTTGGCGGAGGGGCACTCTCCTATGAGATGTTGGTTGCTTCCACATTCATAGCATCTCATCCCATTAGGATTTTGTTTTCTTCTATTTTGGAAGAATTTTCTTCCTTTCCCGGAAAACATTTTTTTCATGCGCTTTACTACCAAAGCCATGGTCTCATCATCTAAGTTGATGTCTTCTTCATCACTTGAATGGTTGGATTCATCAAGATCAAGAATAGCCTTTAGAGAAATAATCTTCTTTGCCTTTTCAATATGCTCATCCTTTTTGTGTGTGAGCTCATAAGTGAGAAGAGAACCAATGAGCTCCTCCGTAGGATAAGTTTTCAAGTTCTTTGCTTCTTCAATAACTAGAGCTTTGCCTTCCCAACTTTTAGGAAGTGAGTTGAGGATCTTCCTATTCATTTCACCCATAGAGTATTTCTTTCCATAAGATCTCAACCCATTGATAACATTGGTGAACCTAGTGTTCATCTCATTTATAGTTTCATTTGGCTTCATAGAGAAAAGCTCATATTCACTCACAAGCATGTTGAGCTTTGATTCTTTGACTTGATTAGTCCCCTCATGGGTGACTTCTAAGGTTTTCCACATCTTGTGAGCGGATTTGCTTCCACGTACCCGATTGTACTCATCCAGATTAAGAGCACAACTAATGATGTTCATAGCTCGATAATTGAGGGTCATTTTCTTGGACTCATCTTCATTAAACTCATTGTCCAATTTTGGAACTTGAACACCATCCACCACTTTCATAGGTACATATGGACCTTCTTCAAAAATCTGCCATAAGTAGTCTATAGAAAACACATAGATTTTGAAACGGTCTTTCCAAGCATTAAAATTGTTTCCATCATAAAGCGGAATTTCCAGCCATAATCTTTACTTCAAGCGGTTAAGCTAAAGGTGAAGACGAGGCTCTGATACCAATTGAAAAACACAAGAGGGGGGAGGGGTGAATTGGGTTTTTATAAAAGTGTTTTCTTTTATTTTCAAAATTCTGGAATGTGGAAATTGTATTTGAAGTTTGGAGAAAATGGAGCAAAAATAAAACAAGGAAAGTAAGACACGTGATTTAGAGTGGTTCGATTCACAAAGAATCTACGTCCACTACCTTAAGCCTCACACAAGGATTTTTAATAACTTCACTAAGAAAAGTAATTACGCAAGTGGCTAACTCACAAAGAGTTTTACACAAATAACCACAATTATAAACTACACTCACTAAGAGTACAAAGCCCACACCAAGTAGGACTTGACACAAGAAATACCCTATCACTAAGAGGGGGAAAGATGGAGATATAAAGAGAGAGTTACACACTCAAAAAGTGGAGGATAGATACCTTTTAAGATCTTACTTTAATGCTCTTAGAACTTAGGATTCAACAACTTGTGTCTTGCAAGTGAGATTATGATTTTGAACTTTTCAACACATTAATAAAGTTGGATATACTTTGAAAGTGCTAAAGCTTTTTGTATAATCAATGTATATCAGTTCTGGTTCTCCTCTAAAGATTCCACTGCTTCAGAGCTTTTATACTTTTCAAAAGAGTCCAAAAAATAGCTTTTAAAACGGTCATATAACGGCTAGTTTTCGCAGAGCTCAGTTGACCGCAAGTGTCCTCGGATGATCCGATCAAAGGATCGGACGATCCTAAGTTTACATAGGTCGACCGGGACAGAAAGTTCCCAAAAACTCAACTCTCGCTTTCCAAATCCGGATGATCCGATTTTCCTGGGCTCAAGAGATGTTGATTTTGCACAAGTTTTGAAATCTTTTAAGGTCAAAATGGTTTTCTCAAAAGGGTAACTAACACTTGAAAAACAATTTTCGACCATTTTTTAAACTGAGCTTTATGAAAACTATTTTTAAAGGTGCAAGACAATAGTGTTGTGATCCTAAGTTCATGTGAGCAATGGTTAGAGCTTTAAGATATATATATATATATATATATATATATATATATATATATATAAAGATATGCTAAGCTATTCTAACCACACCTAAGCCTTCAATCTTCAAGTCTTGAGAGATGTGCCTTAAAGAATGTAATCATCTAGTCTCGAGCACGGCTTGATTGAAGTACTTAGAGCTTCCATTTTAGTGATCCATAATTCTATGACAACGATTGAAACCATTAGATACAACATCAGATGTTTGTACATTATCAAAAACTGAGTTTGTTCGCCCTTAGGGCTTAAATGAACATTTGAAATTCTACTTCCAAGAAAAAAAATCATATTTTTTCTCTATCCCTCTCCTTTTGTTTTTTCGTCTTCCTAGTTCAAAAGAAATCAAAAAGGAGATTGTCTGCATCTTATTGTTCGTCACTCTTTGTCTAGCACCGGAAGCACGGACGCTCTCTCCCAGTTGATCGAGTGGATACCGTAGATCAAGGTTGTCTTAGTCTTGCTAGTGATTCCATATGAAATCCTTCTACGAAACAGTTTCTGACAATTGCATCTTTAAGGTATGAATCCTAACAAAACAGGTTGGTTCTTACTCGTGAGGATATTGGCAAGAAACGAATCATTTTTATTCAGTTGCCATTTTTGTTGTGGATCTGAATTCTTTCTTACAAGAAGCATTTTTTTTTTAATTATCATGGAAATGTTACGTTTTTTATAACATTTTTATAACAAGAAATTTGTATAAATAAATTATTATAGAAATGCACTCTCTTATTTATATGTATTAGATCTCTATCGTGTTGGATTCAAGGGCACTTTTTGGATCGGATTGACGAACACGAAATACGTCATCATTCGATTCTCGCAAGAGGAAGATTATTGCCGCTCGTGGTTTCGCGGACAATGGAAGTTCTGAGGATTATGGATGTGAGTATCCAAATGGACTTTTGATTTTAGCCTCATAGAGGAGCCTTCGATTATTCCGTTGTGGATAACTTTTCACGAACTGCCACTGCACCTCTTTCAGAAGGTAAAATTGTTCTCATTGGTGTCAGCGGTAGACACGCCGCTGGTCTTGGATGAACCGGCGGCGTCATTAACTCGTCCTAGTGTGGCTAGGGTTTGTGTCGAACTAGACGTGATGATGGAATTACCGACGCGCATTTGAATTCGGCATGCCTGAACGGGGAAAGGATTTTGGCAATCCATTACCTATGAGGATTCACCAGACTGCTATATAACTTGCATGTCCCTTGGCCATACAAACAATGATTGTTCAAAGGAATTGTTGGCCATATTGCGTAATCACAGTAGCATTGCACACTGCAAGAAAACAGTTATTTAGCTACCGAAAAAATCAGTCACTAAAATAGCGACCGAACGGGTACCGAAAAAGGACCGTCACTATTCTGTCTCTAAATCGTCGGCCATATCGGTATCGTTGACCAACTCAAACCGATACATAAACGATCGCTATACTTTTCGGTACCGACCGACTTTAACGACAGATTACCGGCGGAATACATAACGGTGTATTTTTTATCAAGTTATAAATGAATGGCATAAAACGACGTCGTTTTGTTTCCTTTAACGACCGAATATCGACGGAATTAAACGACAGATTACCGACGGAATACATAACGGTGTATTTTTATCATGTTATAAATGAAGGGGCATAAAACGACTTCGTTTGTTTCCTTTAACGACCGAATATCGACGGACTTTAACAATAGATTACTGACGGAATACATAATGGAATACATAAAACGACGTCGTTTTGTTTCTTTTAACGACCGAATACCGAAGGAATGCACAACACCATTGTAAAACGACGTTTCTTTGGAATTCGGTAGCTAGGTCAAAACGACGTCGTTCCGCGCGAACAAGTCCTAAAACTCTAACATTTCGCGCAAAATCCCTAAAATTTCTCTGAAATTTCCGCCACCACCTCTGATACTCCTCTCTGACTGCCCCACCTCCACTCTCTTCTCCGACGCCACCATCTCCACCTTCTTCTTTGAAATCTCCTCCTTCCCCATAAGCCCGACCACTACTCAGACACCCATCGCCACCTCTGAACTTCTTCTCATAAGCCACCTGCTCCGGCACCTTCAAAACTTGAACTCCGGCTGGACATCGTCGTCGAGTTCTCGCCGTCACTGACCACCCCAATTAAGGCCGTCGAACTCCGCCCTCCTCATCCCTAATTTTACGACCATTTAAAATAGAAAATATTCAAAGGCAATATTTTCTGTTTCTTCATTAACTCTATTACTGATTATTGGAATTTTAGGTTGGTAATATTTTATGTTTCTTTCACAATTTGAATTTAGGTTGTTGTTTGGATGGAACTCTAAGGAAAACAAACAGTCTATCTCAATTTGATCTAGAAGGAGTATTGGGATTCTAGTCTAATTCAAATGAGTATTACTTCCTCAATACTATTTTGAATCCTTAGACCTCATGTCTCCATTGTTTCCAGCACGAATGGATCTACGTTTTGACTAAGTCATACGTTACTTTTAATCGAGTAATCAATACGACTGATGATTTGATGTAGTATTCTGTCATGGCTTGAATGTGAGAGGCATTGTAAGGAATTTGTCCCTCTCTTATTAGAGAAAGATATCCAAGGGCCCCTCGATAGGGAAGACTGTTTAAATGCATGGCTGTGCTTAAATGTATTTAAAAAAATGGTTATTAAATACTGTTTGTTGGAACAGTCTACTTGGAAATCGAGCATAAATGCAATTAAGCTATATAAGGGTGACAACTACTATGTCTTGTGCTTAATTTGGATATCGCGAGACAAAGGGATTAAATAGTGGATTGATATTAGGTTCCACCTCATATTCATTCACTCTGGGTAGTCACAATATCCTGCTAGGGACCGCTTGTGATTTATGAACACATACTACAACTAAGTGTGTTTTCATTGCCATTGTGATATTAACCTACAGGGTCACACGAATAGATTCAATGAATTTAAAATGTGTCTAGGTTCATTGTATATAATATTTATTTCTCTGAGAATAATAAAAATGTTATTATTCGAATTAAAGATTAAGGAGGGGCATTTTCGGTATTTGGTTATAGTTGAGATTACGTGGGAATTATTATGCGATAAAGACTCCCACAACCAGTAGAGGTTTACAAGACATGGGAGTTAAAGACTCCCACTGCCGGAAGAGGGTGAGAGGATGTGGGAGTTGGTTCTTGGAACAAACTCTCACACCCTATATAATCTTCTCTTGGCCGAAACCCTAGTTAAGTTTGGCTTGAGCCGCAATAAACAAAATACCCTGAAATCATATTTCTAAATTTCGGCCTCCTTTTCTCTCTAGATTCCAAAACGAAGAGCTAGCACTCGCTACTCGTTTCGTCGCGTGGATACTGGTAGGGAGTAATTCCGTAAGGGAGAACTTTGGTGGTTGCAGCTAAGCACCCGGAAAAACAGAATCTTTAACCAAAAACGTAAGTCATTTTCATATATTTTTTATTCCTATGGTATGAGTGGATCCTTCAGGGGAGGATTCGTGGGTGTTTAGAATGAATTTCTGCCCATAAATCCTTTCACATTACTCCATGTAGGACACCTGTTCAAAACATAAACAACACAAGCAACAGCCTCTACCCAAAACTCTTTAGGCATATTTTTAGCATTCATCATTGATTTTACCATATCCATCACAGTTCTATTTGTCCTCTCTGCTACTCCATTCTGTTGAGGAGTATATCTGGCAATCATCTGATGCCTAATTCCATGCTTACTCAAAAAATCATCACAAACAAGAAATTCTGTTCTTCTATCAGTTCTCAAAGTTTTAATCAAATAGCCACTTTGTTTCTCAACATAAACTTTGAAACTTTTAAATACATCACAAGCCTCAGATTTATTTTGCAGAAAATATACCCAAGTCTACCTACTAAATTCATCAATGAAAGTAATAAAATACTTTTTACCACCCAAAGAAAGAACTTCCAAAGAACACAAATCAGAATGAATTAACTGCAATGGTGAATTTGTTCTCCACGCTTTATCCTTAGGAAAGTAATCTCTATGCTTTTTCCCAACAATGCATGCCTCACATTCTGTTGACCCAAAGACAACTTATAGGAAAATAAATCTCCTTCTAATTCATCAATCGTTAATTTTTCAAAGTCCTTTGTAGCTTAAAAAAACAGTCTTTTTAGTGTGAAATTTGGAACTAATGGAATGCAAAATTTTCTAAACCGCCTGAGACTCTTTCAAGTTCTCACCATTGGATCTCATATCAAAAGAAAGAATCTGAATTTTGCCAATGTAATACTTAATTGACTCCGTTGATTTCATGAAAGCAAATTCATACTCCTTCCTCAAAGCCTGTAATCTGACCCGTTTCAAATTTTCATTCCCTTTTATTGGAATTTACCAATATGATCCACATCTCCTTTGCCGTTTTAGCATTAACAAATTTTATTCCCACATCCAAAAATACCCGATTGCATAAATGATTTTTTACAATTGCATCTAATCGCCTTTTATTCTCTTATATGCTCTCGTGATAACCTTCCTCAATAATTTCCCACAAATCAATACACGCAAAATGAATTTGCATATATTGTCTCCATATATCAAAATTATTTTTGTCATCAAAGACAAAAACTGAACAAAAAATCACAGCTCGAGGATCCATAACACAACCTCGCTCTAATACTAATTTGAAGACTTTTAATATAGATCCCACAATAATATAATTTAAGAAAATAAAAACTGAAGAATTTAAACACAAAAAACCATCAATATATAGGAAAATTCGGATATGGACTAGTAGCCATTGGTAGGGCCTCAGTCCACTTAGCTGATTATTCAGCACGTCACCCCTCATCTCTATTCTACCGATCACGGTTAAAAATACAAAAAAGATAGTTCTGATATGGACACAGTTAAAACTAAAAGAATTGTACAAATTTGTCACATCATTATAAAATGAGGAGAGAGACAATTTTTTACTTTTAACTGTATCCATATTAGAACTATCTTTTTTCTATTTTAACAGTGACTGAGAGAAATTTTTTTTTTTTTTTTTTTTAGGATGAGGGGGTGACGTGGCTGAATAACAGCCAAGGGCCCTGCTCCATATCATAACTATCCCAATATATATATGGGAGGAAGAAATCTGCCAAAACAGAAAAACAAACAAATCAAAAGCTACTGTGATAATATTTAACAAAACAAACAACATGACCTATATATAAGGTCTACTGACCGACACACCAAACAAACCTAATCATAAGTCTTTGGGCTTGAGCCCACAAAGACAAACAACCTAAATAATAAAAGTTCAATTATTAATAAATAAAATAACGTAATTTAATTCTACTTTGCCTCCCTTAAATTAATTTCTTCAAACTTAAATTTTTTTATTTTTTTTTGGTTTTCACAATGATAATGAGAGATAAAAAATGAGTTGAAATGCTCTACTATATAAGAAGGAAATATTGGAAGGTACAAATAAGTAGTAAGAGTTTACTAGCTTGCATTTTTTTTTTTTGCTAAATAAATTATATTTTCATTAATCACAAATAGCCGGGGCTATTACAATCAAAGAAAAATCTGAAAATACAGAAAGTAACAGTTATACAATGATTTAAAAAATCACGATAACAGACAAAAGACACACCCAAGAAAACTTGGATGGTTAGGAAAAAAACTAATAAAACTAGCAAACTAAACAAATACATAATCTTCTTCTTCAAAGTATCTTCATTGCAATCCTCGAAACATAGGGACAGGAGAATATCACTTTTAACATTTTCCTTAAGGGTCGACAATTTATAGGACCATGGGCGTATCAACCGTCCAATAAATTGTCTCGAAAAGATGTAAAAAATGATAAAAGACCCAGATCAAGTCCGGGTTGAATACATCCTTCTAGAAAAATAGAAAAATAAATATAGATCTGCGAAGATCTGAGACTCATCTAACAACTGCGTTTTGAATCTTGAAGAAAAAAGCTCCGAAAAAGGTTTCATATGATTCGTAGTACAAAATAGAGTAAGATTAACGGAACAAAAGGACCAAGATTTGGCCATTAGCTCCCAGCAGCAGAGGAGAGAAAGAGAGCAAGAGGAAGAGAGAGAAGGGAAGGTGTTTACTAGCTTGCATTAATGTATACATAAATGATCTGTTGTCGGCGAGCTGAAGGCTTTTGCAGAGAGAGATGGATCAATGACATATCTTCAGATTCAGTACGTGATATATACAGAAATGATCTCTTCAGATTCCTTTTTCCTGTTTTTTTGGCTCCCGGCTCCTATGCGGAACAGCTTTTGTTCCGTACGGTGCGGGACACGATCCTAGCCGTCGGATGAGATTTTTTAACGGTTCAGATCTGAAAAAAAAAAAATTTTTTATTATTTTTTAAGTCAACCGCAATTTTTCTCTCTCCAGATCTGGACCGTTCAAAATTCATCCGACGGCTGAAATTGTTCGCAGCGTCGCGGAACTTTTCTTGTTCCGCACAGGAGCCGGATTGGGTTTTTTTCATGTTGTTTAGTTTTCATTTATACTTTTTCATGTTGTTCAGTTTTCAGATTTTCGTGTTGTTTTCTGTGTTCTTTCAGTTTTCTGTTTTCATTCATTTATACTTTTTTCTGTTTTTTTATTCATGTAGTTTAGTTTTATGTTTTCTGTTTTCATTCATTCATTCATTTTCTTTTTTTCATTCATGCACACTTGAAAATAATCATCTTCACTGGTAATGTCAATGGAGTTTCAAATCTTATTGCTTGTCAATTCATGTTTTCATATGTTTTATGAATGTTTAATAATGTTTCCACCCAATCAACATCACAATCGACGCCTCCCTCTCCCCAGAAGCCTAAACTCCACAATCGACGCTTCTCCGACACAGCGCCAGCACCACCGTCCCCGTCGCCATCCCCTTGATGGGATACGTCTCTCAGCTCCAGGTCCTTCCCCCGGCAAATTTTCCCCAAAGCCACCACCTCCCTTTCTCTCATCACTGACCACCCAGTCGAACCTCGCCCTCCTCACCCCTTCTTCGTCATCACCATTGTAGAAGCATCAGCGAAGAAGAATCAAAACGACGATTAACATCTGAAGCCACCACCTCACCCCCTTCTTCGTACTCATGTATGCTAGTATCATACCTTAGATTGATTCTTGATTCATTGTAATTATAATTCGATATTCATGGTTAAAAGATTGATTCTTCATTCATTTCTTCATTGTAATTATCGGTCAAATTGATTGTATTTACCTTAAGGGTGTGTTTGTTTCCATGGAATTGGAGCTTCCAATTTCAATTTTCGTGTTTGGCTATCTATAAAATCATGGAATTGTAATTGAAATTCCAATTCTCTTGTTTGGCTCTCAACCAAATTTTGGAATTGAAATTCCAATTCCAACCCCTTCAATACCACAAAATGAATTCTATTTCATAATCAAAGAATTTGAATTTCAATTACACAAGATTTATTGTAGGGTATAAATGTATTATACATCCAAATTATTTTCTCTCTCATGAATAAATATATATAAAAAGGCCAAAGTACCCTTATTGTAAAATGACAAAATACCCCTAGTACAAAATGACTAAAGTACCCTTAATGTAAAATAGCAACGGTTATTCGTTTAAATGACAAAAATACCCTTTGTACGATGTCGAAAAATATAGTTAGTGCAAAATTATACTAATACTTTGGAACAAACCAATGGATTTATTTTTTTATAAAAAAATCACAAACATACATAACATAAAATCAGCAAAAATATATGGTAAAAAATTACGAAAATACTCTTGACGCAAAATAACGAAAATATCCTCGGTTGAAAATGATGAAAAATACTTTCGCGCAAAATAAAAAAATTACATTTGGCTCAAATAGCTTAAAATTCATATGATTAAAAATGACTCAAATTGTTTTTGATGAAAAATGACGAAAATACTCAAGACGTAAAATGACGAAAATGCCCTTAATGCAAAAGACAAAAAACACTTCCATAAAAAAAGAGAAAATGCCTCTTGTGAAAAATGAATAAATTAACTTTGAATAAAATGAAAAAAAAAAATTATTTTAACCAAAAATGAAAAAATTAGCCTTTATAAAAATTATAAAATAATTTGTTTACTTGAAATGCCTAAAATATTATCGGTGTAAAATGAAGAAAATACACTTGTTGAGAAATAATAGAAACGTCATTCATACCAAATGAAAAAGAATACCCATGATGAAAATGAAAAAATTACCACTCGTTTTAAAAAAATGAAAATTTTATAATAAGGGTATTTTTGTCATATTGAAAAATGAGCATTTTCTCCATTTTAAACCAATGGGCAAAGGTTATATTTTCTTCATTTTCATCATTTTGTGATTTATTCATCTTTTATCATGTACATATTCGTTATTGTACACAATGAGCTAATTCCACTTTAACAAGGGTATTTTTGTCATTTTGCAACGAATGCATTTTTTTATAAAATTGGACCATAATTTTTTTCTTCATATTACGCAAAATGGTATATTTTTAACTTTAGTAGGGAATTTTCATCATTTCTTATACCCAAAAAATTTCGTCATTTTCCATAAAAAATATTTTCGTTTTTCAATGGTATTTTATCCAATTCATACTATAAAGATTTTATTCAGCACTGTGAATGTTCTTTTAATTTTGCAATAAAAAATATTTCCGTTATTTTACATCGATAATTTCTTTTAAACAATGGTATTTTTATAATTTTACTTCAAGTTTACTTTCGCTATTTGTATTAGGAAAATATTATCATTTTCACACTAGATGCATTTTTTTTAATTATGTGATTTTTTGGTGTGTCAAACAAATAAATTAAAATTAGATTTGAATTCCATCTCAATTCTGTAGTTTTACCAAACAAAGAAATTCAATTATTTGGAATTAGAATTTTTTAGGATTCCAATTTTTTAAAATTACATGGAATTTCATAGAATTGAAATTCCAATTTCAAGAAACAAACACACCCTAAATTTTGTTGGTGTTCATACATTGAGATTTATGGGGGCGCTTTCTTGGGCGGTCAGAATTCCCCGGTTGGAATTTTATTTTTAATAACAAACAGGAAATATATCAGTTTTCGCGCCTATCAATGCTTTTACTTTTTGATGAGCCTATGACTTCTACTCATATAACTTTCTTGTAATGGATTAACCAAGTGAATTAGTCCTTTTTCTGATTATGATATTTGTTTCTGATATTGAAATACTTTAGCCTGGTTTTAATTTGTGATATACTTTAGGATCAAATGTTATCTACCCCGTGCAGTTGTCTCTTGGTACGTGACATTAGGAATCTAACAACTTTGCTATAACATTGATTATGTTACCATGCAACTGAAGTTATCAATGGAGTTGAAGTATTTCTGTCTTTTTCTTCTTCCTCACCAGAGGAGGAGAATTATTACCCCATGAACGGAGAGATATAGGAATCGAACACGGAACCTACGCCCCATGTTAGTATTTCTGTCTGTTCACTGTTAAAGCTTAGATGTTTCCTTCCTTTTGTTTTCCCGCTTAGTTGAATGTTCTCAGCATTGCAAAAAGTTGCTCGTGCACAATTTGTTTCTAGCTGACGATACCTGATAATATTTTGAATTTTTGTCCACGTGTTTGCAGATCACTTTCCTTTTATAGTGAAAATATGATATTTTGATTTGACCAATATTTATATTTTTATTAATTCACTTTTTTTCATTTGAGCAGATTCCAATTCATTGTTGGATAACACGGGTGAAGGAAGAAGACATCAATCACCCCAATTGCCAGTTTGCATGTGAAATGTGTGTTTCTATCTTGATTTATTTATTTATTTATTTTGCATCTATCATTACTAATTTTGAATTATGGTATAATTATTGTTTGATTTATTGTTTTGGATTCAGGAAATTGTATTTTCAGCTGCGTGGTATAGTTGAGGGAAAAATGGCCTAATTAGTCCTTTATGCGTTGTGCTTGTGATGCTAGTCACGAAAGCTCGAACGTTCAAGACGATCTTCGTGAGCTTCGTTGATATAGTATTATGAACTGGAATTTTAGAGACAAGAAAAACTGTTTTTCTTTCTCTTTTTTATGTTCTTGAGAGTGTATATTAGATATACAAATTCAGAGAAAACTCCTCTCAAATATTTCGGCTAGGATTATGGAATGGTGTGTGAGAAAAAATGTGTTTTTGATGAACACTTCATAAAATGGAGTTAGTGGAATCACCCACATACTCCACACACTCACATTTCTCTCCCCACTACCACTACAAGAAAACTGTGTAACAGGGACGGACATTTTCGTCGCTAATCGAATGAAGTGGTCGTGTATTTTTCCTCGTTAAGCAAATTACCGACGGAATATTTACCGACCGAATGTTCGGTCGCTATTTCCTGACCGAATACCGACCGAATTGTCAACATTGTTGACTTTGACTATTTAACGACCGAATACCGACGAAAAGGTTAGCGACCAAATATTCGGTCGCTATTTACCGACCGAATATGCGGTCGCTATATACCGACCGAATACCTACCGAATGATCAACATTGTTGACTTTTGACTTTGACTGGTTAACGACCGAATACCGACGGGCTAATATAGCGCCCGATATTTCGGTCGCTATTCCGTCGCTAATTTGTTTTTTTATTTAAAAAATAAATCTGAAATTTAATTAAATCTCTATTATAAAAAACAGCAATACGTACAAAAATACAAACCAGAAACAGTATTAATAAGATCTCAAATAGCAAAAATAATCATTAAACCCAAAAATAACATTACATAACCAATTATCTTACTAAAAAACATAAGTTTACACCAACACTCACAATCAAAGAGTGCACTTCTCATTACATTACAACACTAAAGAGTGCACTTCTCATTACATTACAACACTCACAATCAAAGTGTGCACTTCTCATTTACATTACAACACTCACACACTTTGAATTATCAAAACGCACAATCAAAGTGTGCACTTCTTATTTACATTTTTTTTTATTTTTTTTATTTTTTAGAAAAACCACTAGCGTGGTGGGGCGGACCCCCATTTATTTATAAAGCCTTAAATGGCAAAAATACAAAGGAGGGGGACAAGAGCCAAAACCTCCCAAATAGTGGACACAAATCCACTCCTTACATAAAAGATAGCAATGTGAAAACCTTGAACATTTATCTCATGTTCAAGGGTGTTACAGGAAAGAATATGCTAGTATGATAAACTTAAAACAAGTAGAAAGCCTTGAACATTAATAACATGTTCAGGGGTGTTACAATGAGGATAGTGCAAATATGCTAAAGTAACGCAAATAAAGGTTCTAATTAAAGAGTCAATAGTTAAAAAAGGCGTAAATAAGGGGTGCCTGCCTTATCTCACTACAAGAAAACTGTGTAACAGGGACGGACATTTTCGTCGCTAAACTAAGTTTAGCGACCGATTAACGACCGAACTACGTGGTCGTGTATTATTTGTCGCTAAGCAAAATACCGACGGAAAAAATAGCGACCGAATACCGCCCGAATGGTCAACATTGTTGACTTTTGACTTTGACTGGGTAACGACCAAATACTTACGGAATATCTAGCGACCGAATATTAGGTCACTATTTACCGACCGAATACCGACCGAATGGTCAACATTGTTGACTATTGACTTTGACTTGGTAACGACCGAATACCGACGGATAATTAGCAACGGAAAAGAGGGTCACCATAAACCGACCGAATACCGACCGAATGGTCACATTGTTGACTTTTGACTTTGACTGAGTAACGACCGAATACCGACGGATAAATAGCAACGGAAAAGCCGGTCACCATATAGCGACCAAATACCGACGGTCTGGTCAACATTGCTGACATTTGACTTGACCCAGGAACGACCGAATAGCGACGGATACTTAGCAACGGAAAGGAGGGTCACCATATAGCGACCGAATACCGACGGTATTTACCGTCGGTAAATTGTTGTTATTTAAAAAAAAAAAAATTAATTTAATTAAATCCCTATTACAGAACACAGCAGCAATAACCAAAATGCTCACAACCAAAATGCTAATAACCAAAATGCTCACAATCAATTCTCATTACATTAAATACTCACAATCAAAGTGCAAACTTCTTATTACAACATTCACAATCAAAGTGCACATTTTGAATAACAACACTCACAATCATAGTGTGCACCTTACATTACAACTCACAATCAAAGTGTACACATTACATTACAAAGCTCACATTCAAAGTGCACACTTTGAATTATCAAAACTCACAATCAAAGTGTGCACATTACATTGCAACACTCACGTTCAAAGTAATTTATTTGATTTATCAAAACTTACAATCAAAGTGTGCATTTCTCATAAACTCCTTGATGTCATTCATATGCATATCCTTGAAAATGCATGAGTTGCAATCTGCAAAATTTAAGAATCAAATTATTATGACAATAAAATTTCTACTTTGAATTATGTTAAAAAGTTATACAATATGACAATTAATTTATTATAATAAAATACAAAAAAAAACAACAAATATGACTCACTTTCAATATGTGGAATTCCAAGAGAAGCGAGAAATCGTAATCATTCTAAATCATCATCGGTCATTAATTCATCCTCTTCTTCAGAATTGTCATCTCCCGACATAATTTCATCATCGTCATCGTCATCATCTTCATAACCACGGCTCGCATCTAGCCACAAGTACAACTTCAATTTCCCTTGACCGGTGTGCAAGTTGACCAACTTCAGTAATAGTTGGATCAATGCGACTGGTATCCTCCTCGCGTACTTCGTCATGATACGGTACCGGAACACCAGGAACGTCAAATAGACGTGGTTTGGAACGACATACAGCCAACCAATCAGTCCTAGATGATGTCTTACTACCCGGATAAGGTGTGTAGTAGACTTGTTGACATTGGGAAGCAAATACAAATGGATCGTAACCCCTGGTAGGTTCTTTTTCCTATGGATTTCTACAAGTTTATATTGAGGATGCACTCTTAAACCTCGATTTGGAGTAGAATCAAACCAATCGCATTTGAAAAGAATAATATTTTTGGTCGTATTCCAGCAAGTTCAACCTCAATTACTTGCTTCAACTCATCGTAATAATCTCCCTTTAACCCATACCCCACTGCTTGTCGCTCCTTTTCCATCGCTATGGGCTTTGGTGTGAAATCTATAACCAGTTAACAAAGTAACCGGTGTATGACATCACTCTCCTTGACGGGCTCCAAGACAGATTTTTCAACAAAATTTCGGAATCTTCCTGAAGGCTATGTATCTGTTGAGCAATAAAAGTTAAATTATTTTAATTATGAATTCTTATTACAAGTACATTTCTACACAATACTAACTTACATGAGTTCCAAACCATTTGGAAAAATCATTATAAACCCGACTTTGAAGTTCTTCCTCCGTTATTTCATGGGGTTTGTTCATTTATTTGACTAACAAATTTCCTGATCGACAAATTAAATGACAATATTATTATTTGGCCACTTTTAATTATATAACAAAAATGAAGCAAATAGATAAGTTTACTTATCGAAGATATGGTTCGACCTCTTCACAATTCATTAGGATATAATTCATTGCTATTTTATAATCTTTATCGCTAATAAAATCCTTTCTCTTTTTTCCAAATGATCTTCCGGGTAAGTTGCAAATTGATAATACATCCGGTCCGCTAATCTCGTCTTTCACCATCATTTCGCCCAATGGTTGTAACTCTCGTTTTCACGTGGGGTTCGAAATAATAGCTAAAAAAATGTAGCAGCTTTTTTCGACCAAGTATGCATTGCAAATTGACCCCTCAACTCTAGCCTTGTACTTTATCTTCTTTTTCAGATGGTGCAAGTATCTAATTAAAACATATGTAGTTAATCACATTGTAAATACGTACATGAAAAAATATAATACAAAGATGAGATAACTTAAGACAATGGTTGTTACCTCTCGAATGGGTACATCCACCTAAAATGTATCGGGCCACCAACCTCGCTTCAGTACGGAAGGTGAATCGGCAAGTGTTCCATCACATCAAAAAAATCCCGGAGGAAATATTCTCTCTAACTTGCATAATAAAATAGCGATAGTGTCCTCCAATTCTTGCATATGCGCCACACTCAACTTTGGGGGAACACAAATCTCTATAGAACAGACTAAGTTCAGCCAAGGGTCCCCAAACATTTGCCGGTAGTACTTCTATAAGTGCTATAGGGATAAGTCTCTCCATGAATACATGAGAATCGTGACTCTTCATTCTAGACATTTTCAACTCTTTCATATCAACGCATCGCGCCAAATTCGATGCATATCCATCCCGGGAGCCTTAATTCTTTAACCCACCGCAAAACCATTTCTTTTTTGAGGCTTGGTAAGAGTGAAACATGCCTTCGGTTTTGTTGCTTTACCTCAGCCATCGTGTTTAATATTCAATTCGGACGATTGCAATACCTTTCAACATCCGCTCTAGCTTTAACATTGTCTTTAGTTTTACCTTTCACGTCCCATCACGGTGTTAAAGACATTATCAAACACGTTTTTTTCATTATGCATGACATCAATGTTGTGTCTTATCAAAAGTGTCCGCCAATAAGGTAAGTCCCAAAATATACTACGTTTAGCCCAACTATGATCCCGTCCCCTCGCTTTGCTCTTTACCGATCTCTTCAACTCGTATCGGTAATTTTTTGATAATCTCTAACTCTAAGGAACATTTCATGACCACTAAGGCGAGTCGAGTGGTCTGCTCTCTCTTGTCGCCGGTCCCTTTCTAATCCCTTTGCATCTCTTCTAAAAAGGATGATCGGGTGACAAGAAGCATCCGTGGCAATCGAACCACGATTGTTTCCCTCCGCATCGCAAATGGAACGCTTGTGTTTCCTCCATACAATATGGACAAGCGTGAATGCCACTGTACTCCATCCACTCAACATTCCATATGCTGGGAAATCACTAATTGTCCAAAGTAATGAAGCCCTCAATTTAAAATTTTGTTTTTTTTTAGATATCATAAGTTTCCGCTCCTTCAGCCCACAGTTGATTCAATTCATCGATTAAAGGCTGCAAGTACACATCGATCTTGTTCTTTGGATTTTGGGGTCCAGGTACAATGATAGTTAAGAAGATTACATTGTTCTTCATACACATCCAAGGGGGGAGATTATAAGGTGTTAGAAGAACTGCCAAGAAGAATAGTTCTTCCCCGACATGCCGAAAGGTGCAAAACCATCTCGTGCATAACCCTAAGCCTTACATTCCGAGGTTCCGCTGCAAAATCGGTGTGTGTTCTCACAAAATGTTGCCAAGCTTCTCCATCCCGTGGGTGATTCATTATTCCCTCTTCCCTCTCACTGTCTGAGTGCCATGTCACGTGCCTTGCAGTTTTCTCAGATGCATACAATCTTTGTAATCTTGGAGTAATCGGAAAATAATACATCTTTTTGCAAGCAATCTCTTTTAATCCTGTATTTTTTTTATTTCTTTTTCTTAATGTATCTTGCATGGCCACAAAACTTGCATTCTCTACTCTCAACATCATCTTTCCAATACAACATACAACCGTTAACACAAACATCAATCTTTTGCACCGGTAATCCAAGGCCTTTAACCAATTTCTTCATTTTGTAAAAGTCGTCTAAAGCATTATTATTTGGAGTAAGTGCCTCTTTCATCAACTCACGTAAATTTATCTATTGTAGTTTCGTGATAAGTTGTCTTTCGGACTTAATGCTCAACATCTCGTCAGGTCATTGAAAGCTGTGAATGTTTTGTACAACCATTGTACAGTGGGCTATCAACAACTTTCAACATGTCATAGAATTTTTGTGCCTCTGGATTGGGAGGTTCTTCCACGTCCCCTATTTTGCTCGCTCATTAAAACTTGGTCCCGCAAAGATCAATAATCATATCTCGATAATTGTTCGGTATCGTGTGTCTTTTATAATTATCCATTTCATGAACAAACGGGATTTGAGGCATGGGAATGAATGCCTCACCATGACATGTCCAATTTAATAGTTAGATACGAATCCGTTCATAACAAGGTGATACTTCACAGTATCAGGCATATGAAAATACTTATTCCTACAAACCCCACAAGGACACCGAATCCCATCTATTTGTACATTAGTAGACGAACTAACTGCGAAAGCCACAAATCGTTTCAATCCCGCTATAAATTCTTGACTATGACGAGGTCCACTATTCGAATCCATATACATCCAACTACGGTCTTCCATTACAAACACAATATCTGCGTATACAAAGACTTAATAATTAAATGCATATTAACTTTGAATGTTATTTTGATGATTTGTCATCCTTATTTCAAAGTAATTATTAACGTGTGTTAATGGCATCTTGTCTACTATTTTAAATGAAATTTTGTCAACTATTTCGATTATTTTCAACATTAGGTTGTTTGTTTGTTGCAATATAATACAAAGATATAAAATAATGAGAGATAATACAAAGACATAAAATCATGGGAGATAATACAAAGAAATAAAATCATGGGAGATAATACAAAGAAATAAAATCATTGGGATAATACAAAGAAGCATAAAATTTTGCCACTTTCATATCATCATTTAATATGCAAAAAATAAATGGTATGTTGTAAACCTAATAAAAGGTAAATTGCCCTAAAATTTGATTCTTTGTGAACAATTTGTGCTCTCATGATTTTTTTTGCTCCCTTATACCACATTTTGATTAAGCTAAAGAATAAATGATATAAAAGAGCATAAATATTGACATTAATAACATTATAATAAATAGAGATGAAGAGATTCTCACCAAATACCCAACTGAAATTGGAGGTGTTGGGGAAGTCTTGCAGATGCCAGAGGTGGTGGCGCCGTCTTGGAGTTGCCGGAGGTGGTGGTGATGGGAGGAGGGTGGAGTTTCAAGGTAGATTTTGGAATAAATCACTAGAGGAGATGGTGGTAGTGTTAGAAATCGCGGCTGCAGAATATGTAAAGGGGAGGGTTGAAAATAAAGATCCCACGCACTGGACAGACGACGCCGTTTCGGCATTTAAAGTTAGCGACCGGTCGCTATTCGGTCGCCCATAAGAGAGTTTGAACACTTGTAAATTTTTGAAAATAAAGATCCCACTCACTGGAAAGACGACGCCGTATTCGGCATTTAAATGTAGCGACCGAATAGCGACCGCATATGGCAGTCCGGTCGCTATTCGGCCGCCCAAAAGAGAGTTTGGACACTTGTAAATTTTTGAAAATAAAGATCCCACTCACTGGAAAGACGACGCCGTATTCGGCATTTAAATATAGCTACCGAATAGCGACTGAATATGGCAGTCCGGTCGCTATTCGGTCGCCCAAAAGAGAGTTTGAACACTTGTAAATTTTTTGAAAATAAAGATCCCGCGCACTGGACAAGACGACGTCGTTTCGGCATTTAAAGGTAGCGACCGAATAGCGACCGCCCTGTTCGGATCATCCGAGCTTTTCTCGGATCGACCGAACCGAAACAGAGAGTGGAAGCTTTTGGTCGGATCAGCCAAGGTCCCAGTTCGGTCGACCTAAGCATAATCGGTCGCTCAAAGGAAAGTCTGAACACTTGCCAATTTTCGAAAACAAAGATCCCACGCAATGGACAAGACGACGCCGTTTCGGCATGACGTATAACGACCGAATAGCGACCGCCCTGGTATATTCGGTCGCTAAGAAGAAAATCTGAACACTTATAAATTTTTTAAAATAAAGATCCAACGCACTGGACAAGACGACGCCGTTTCGGCATGTAACATTAGCGATCGAATAGCGACCCTTTCGGCATATTCGGTCGCTATTAGGTCGCTATTATTTTCCCGGATTCCGTTTTTTCTAATATAGCGAGGTTTTTAAAGATATATAGTAACCTTTTGCCTATTTTATTTCATCATTAATGAGCATTTATTAAAAATTTAGTTACACTACTTAATAATTCACGTATTTGTCAACACAAATGTTTTACTTGAATTGTTCTGCTTCAGGTCAATACAGGTATTTTGTCAAAAGGTATAAGTATACTTGTTTCACTATTCAGGTTAATGTGTACATATGTATAAGTATACGTTTTACTTGTTTCACTATTCAGGTTTTTATATATCTTTAAAAACCTTGCTATTTTATAAAAAAAACGGAATCTGGGAGAATTTACCGACCGAAGTACGACCGGTATATATCCGTTACTGTACATAGCGACGGAATAGCGACGGAAAAGAATGTTTCGGTCGCCATTCGGTCGCAATTAAAATCCGTCGCTACTACGTCTCTAAACCCTAACCCTAAACCCTAAGACGGTCGCTATTCGGTCGCCCGTCGGTCGGTATGAAGCCAATTTTCCAGTAGCAGAACAGGGTAACTATATAACAGACCCCCTGCACAGAAAACAATCAGCTATCTTCCATTCAAAACAAAACATAAACCAATCAGCTCTCTTCCATTTCAACAGAAAACATAAGCAAAAATGTAAATTCCAAAATAATCACAAAACTTAACTTAAAAAAAAGCATTAAAAGCTAACAATAGTTACAAATTTATACAAAATTAACTAAATAGTCTATTGACACCCCAAAACATCATCGACAGTTAAAGGGTCATCGTCATAGTCTGATTCTAACTTATCGTCTAAGATGCTACTCAATTTGCCCTCTATCTCAGAGGGACTTAATACAACCTGGTCCCTATTTGTTAAAATTTCAGCTAACATACTAGCTAGACCCTTGTTTCTCTTCTTTTTCCTCATCTTGAATTCTCTTTTTTTGGTCGGCTAGTTGTTTCTTAAAATCTTCTTCCATTTCGCTCCGCATTTGGACCATGTCTGACTGCGACACCGCCTGACTGCCTCGCTTCATTGTCTTTACCACATCACTAAAGGAACCGAGTCCTTGGACACGGCCCTTTCTTAGCCCACCCGTAGCCTCAGCAGACAACTCAATCTGCGTCGGCAAATCCGGAGGAGGCAGTTCGGCTTGAGTTGCTTTGTTGGCGGCGGCGTCATAAACCTCGTGGAACACCCGCTGTCAAAAAAATTGTCATTAGGATATTACATTAAATAACTAATATCAAAAAAGGAAAAACGGTAATTAAATACTTACAGACAACTCTCTAGAATCTACATCAACCCATTCGCCTTTCTTTGGCCCGAGATGGTGTTGATGAACATGATCGTAACTGGCCGAGAATGGGACTGCATGTCCGGCCTCCTTTTCCTGTTAAACAAATTCATTAAATACGAACAAAAAACACATACAATATAAGAATACGTAAATTAAAAAAGATCCCGTACCAGTCTCATGTGGTGCTCAATGTGGTTGAGCGAACCTCCCGTGTGCTTCATCGGGCCTTTTCCACCCCTCCCTTGTTTCCGGTTTTTTGTCGCTTGTGCCGACTTGGCTTTAAATTCTGAGTCTTCCAAGACTCTTCAAGTCGCGCCTAATCCGTCTCGAAAACCCATTTCGGTTTCTTATTTTTTTTCCGTGTGTCGCTCATAAGGCCGCTAAGTCTCCTCGCAGCATGGTACGCCAACCTCGTCTTGACGCCATCCTCATGCTCGGGAGCCCAGCTGATACTTTTTCTGCAATTTGAAATAATGTTAGATAACTAAATTCGTATACTTCTAAATTTAAAGACTTCTAAATTCAAACTTATTTTCTAATTTACTTACCTTGAACTCGTCCCACCACAAATTTTCTTCTTCTTGGGGAACATCCTTGATGGTGCTATATGCCCCCTTGAAGCGATCTTGAAAAATTGAAGTAATTGCGGCGGAACAGCTGGATGCCAACCTGAAACTATAATAGCAAACAAAAAATTTGATTAGTTACTATAATGACGACAAGTAGTATAATTTGCTTAAAGGAAATAAATTAGTTACTTACGTGCTAGGGTAGACCCGAAGGAGAATACGCGTATCTATCGTAGACGCGACTTCGCCCGGAATCGACGCCGCTGTGGGGACAGGCCGATCGGTGAGTCGCCGATCCTCGCTATCGGCGTAGACTCGGGCCCAGCGTGTCTGCCGCAAACGCATCCCCGAGATGTCCGTGCATCATCAGCTCGTGATGGAGGTGTCGTGAACGGGCACGGGAGCAGATCGCGGTGTCTCCACCAAATCCGGTCATGAACCAGCTCGGGAGGCGGAGGCCGAGCGAGACGTGGTCGGGCGAACCAAATGGTAAGGCTACTCGTATACCTTTCCTTGGCGGCATCTCTGAAATAAACGGAAAGAATAAAAACTTATGTGTTACAATATTAATATTAATACATAATTGGTCATAAGATCTATGATATGATATGATATGGCTAATTCTATACCACGAGGAATGACTAGAAGTAAATGAAAATCCTTTAAAATCGCTCAAGTTGACAATCGCTCAAGTTGGACAAATCCAAACAAAATAAAGTCAACCTGATTTTATGTGAGAGTGAGTTATAATCGAACTTGTATGAAAAAAGGGCACATCATTTTGATATCGGCGCACACTTTCAATGCGATCTTTTGAAAAAAGGGCAAAAAAGGCAAGAATCATAAGTAAATAAAATATGTCATCGTATACCTAAAAAAGAGCACTAAAACAACTGCAAAATGTGTTTTAGAAGAAGAAAATTTGCTTTATAAACAGTTAAAAGAATTCATCTTTTTGCAAATTTTCTTTATTATTTCTAAATTCAAGCAGCCCCCAAGCACAATCGCAAAAAATACAAAAGCTTAGGAGAAAGTATACACTTGGAATTGGCGGGTCGGTTTTATGCTTCTGGCATTGATATGGCATTTTGACTTTCCACTTTTCATGGTTCTTATCATTGCAATTCTCAATGATGGCAAGTCTCGTATCTCGTAACTTTGTGTTTCATACACCGCTTTTCATCGAATGAATAATTTTTTACGCATATTTGGTGATTCATTTTAGTGATGATTTCATTAGAGTTACTGTTTTCAAATAAGGACACACTTAAACATGAATACATCATAACGAACTACATGCTGAGAACAAACATAAAATGTGCAACATAAAGGACCAAGAAGTTGCTCAAGAAGCGCATAAATCCACATTAATACTTATATGCCAAATTGCATGGTTTGTCTTTGAAGAAGCATGAAATGATGGGAAAACATTTGGCAGTTCATGAATTCAAAAACAAGAAGCAAACTATGAATCAAAAAAAATAATGAAGTTTGAATACGACAAGAAAGTCATGTTCCCATACAATCATTGCAAGTATAATTACCAACAATTAGAGTTGACCATAACGAGTTACGCAAACTAATTCATTAATCGCAATCGCTCGTGTACACACGTAAGCGTTGAGTAAACTACAATCATGCTTTGCTACGTTGACTTTTGAAGAGATTTTTAAGCATACAGCACAGAGAACAGATACAAAGATCAAATGAAGCTCTTCCAAGTACAAAAAGATAGCATCGGCGGACTTCACTAGACATTCTTGTCCTAACGGGGAATCACTAAGAATCTGGAATAAAAAGTACACAACTAGGACCAAAAAATAATACTAGCAAACATCAACTAAAAAATTCTAGCATTCAACTAGAACTTTTTTAGCCCACGAAGACCATCCATTAACTGACTGAATTGGAAAGGGGGAAAAAACCCCAAATTCAAACAACCCACCTAACTTTTCTAACCCAAAAATATAAACGTGAATTGAAAATCAAGAACTCCAACAAAAAAGTTAAAAAATTACAAAAGATAAAATCAACCAACACAGAAACAGAGCATATTAGAACCTGACAAGGAAAAAGGGCATACCTTAAAAAACACTCCGAAACCAGAAAAGAAACACTTGAAAGGTGTCTGAAGAAGCACACAAAAAACACTTTCAGAACTTGCAAACAAAAATTCTCCAGAGAAAGGCGATGTATATATAAATAATTTTGAGAGGGCAAAAAAAAAGAAAATAAAAACAAGCTTCAAGCTAAAAAACACCTTTAATGGAGATGACGGAATGGCGGCGGCGTTCTGGCAGTGGAGACGACCTGAAAAATAGAAGCAAAATTCATAAGCAAAAAAAGAAAAAAAGAAAAACAAGCTTCAAGCTAAAAAAATGGAAAAATAAGGCTGTAATTGCTTCTTGGAGTGGCGGTACCTTTAATGGAGGTAGTACGGCGGTGGCGACGGTTCAGACTGGCAGCCGCGGTGGCAGATCGTCGGTCGGCGGTGATTTGAAGAAGATATGGAATAGGGTATTGAAGAAGAGAGGAATGGGGATTCGATCGATTTTGATCTTTTTTTCACAAATCAGGCGATAAAACGACGTCGTTTTATTCGGATATTAGTTCCGTCGGTATTCGGTCGTAAACTTCCGTCGTTATTAATTCCGTCGGTATTCGATCGTAAACTTCCGTCGGTGTTCCGTCGTTAAATTTGAACAACACGATGTCGTTTTAATTAATTTTAAACCTTATTTTTTTAAAAGAAATAAGACATCAAAACGACGTCGGTTTGACGCCGTTATTAATTCCGTCGGTATTCGGTCGTAAACTGCCGTCGGTGTTCCGTCGTTATATATTCCGTCGGTAAACGGTCGTTAATATCCGTCTTTAGTCGGTCGTTAAGGGTGAACCAAACGACGGCGTTTCGATTTGGTCAACGGGACCGAAGTGGCCGACGTATGGGCAGCGGAATAACGACCGATTTGTTTTCGGTTTCTATTCGGTCGGTATTCCGTCGTTAAATATGTGACCGAAATATTCGGTCGCTAAATTCTGTCGCTGTTTAACAGTTTTCTTGTAGTGTCTAATCGTAATAACCCTTGTACTTCGCTAGGCACCGAGGTGAAGTTCAAATAAGTGGTCGACTCCCGTGTATAGCATGCCAAATTAGAAAGAGCATCCGCAATCGAGTTAACCTCGCGATACACGTGAGCAATCCTACAAGTGCCAAGAAGAGACAAAAAACGCCTAAAAGAGTAATCAATGTAAAACACAAGAGGGGGGGGTGAATTGGGTTTTAATCGATCTTGCAAACTATTTCCAATCTTTTCAACGCTAGTGAGAGTTTGAACAAGATGAACAAAAGCTAAAGCAAAACCCAACAACAAGACAAAGGATTTAGAGTGGTTCAATTCACTTAGAATCTACATCCACTACCTTGAGCCGCACCCAAGGATTTGCAACAACTTCACTAAGAAGATTTTACACTTGTGGCTAACTCACTAAGAGTTTTACAAACACAACCACAATACAAAAACTCACTAAGAGCTTGATTGCCCACACAAAGTAGGACTTAACAATTTGCCCACACAAAGTAGGACTTTTACAAGAATAACCCAATCACTTAGAAAGGGAATAAGAATGTTTAAAGAACAAGGTTGTTCACTATTCTAAGTGAAAGATATATACCTTTGAAGTACAAGAATGATAAGCTATTAGAACATATGTGATACGGTACCAACCTTGGGGCTGCCCAACTCAAGGGAACGTGTGCTACGATACAAAGAGGACTCTAAATTACATCTAGGAATGTTGCCCAAGTCAACCTCTTAAGTATCACAAGTATACATGGATTGGACAGCTTTGCTACTGTTTGGTATAATGAACATATCTTTCGATATAGGCATCCAATGAAGCTGATTCCAATTGCATATTAAAGATAAGAGGCAGATCTACAACTTCTATGAAGATCACAAGATCAGATTCTGCCTTCTTGATATCCATTATTGTCGCACAAGTTGGCCCAACAAGCTGTCCAGAATTGGGACGAATTTAAAGGGCATTTTAGTCTTTTTGTGTACAATTAAAGTCTAGTATAGACTTTAATTATTTTCAGCATATTTACTTATTATAATTTCGTGTATAGCAAGTAGTTGCTATAATAAAGGACATGTTGTCCATGTGTTAGTTAGTTGGTTAATAAGAGTCCTAATGCAACTAGGACTCTTCATAGATTTGGTAGTTACTTTTATTTTAGCCACCAAGATAATAGGAACATGTGCCTATTATCTTGTTTAGGTAGTTACTTGATAGCAAGTTGTTATTCAAGAGTCCTAATTCTTCAAGGAAGAGGACTCTAAATTACATATAGGAATGTTGCCCAAGTCAACCTCTTAGTATCACAAGTGTACAAGGAATGGACAGCTTTGCTACTGTTTGGCAGAATGAACATATCTTTCGATATACTTATCCAATGGAGCTGATTCCAATTGCATATTAAAGATAAGAGGCAGATCTAAAACTTTCATGAAGATCACAAGATTAGATTCTGCCTTCTTGATATCCCATATTGTCGTGCAAGTTGGCCCAACAAGCTGTCCAGAATGGGGACGAATCTAAAGGGCATTTTAGTCCTTTTATGTACAATTAAAGTCTATACTAGACTTTAATTATTTTCAGCATATTTACTTATTATAATTTCGTGTATAGCAAGTAGTTGCTATAATAAAGGACATGTTGTCCATGTGTTAGTTAGTTGGTTAATAAGAGTCCTAATGCAACTAGGACTCTTCATAGATTTGGTAGTTACTTTTATTTCAGCCACCAAGATAATAGGAACATGTGCCTATTATCTTGTTTAGGTAGTTACTTGATAGCAAGTTGTTATTCAAGAGTCCTAATTCTTCAAGGACTCTTATTTTCCCTTTTCCTAGTTTGAGTTAGATTGGTTCTTTTGTAACCAAAATACTCTATTTAATAGAGATTTCGGCAGCCATGTAACTTAGACTTGATATATTGATATTTTGATTAAGGTTAAACCTTTGTTACTTGTTTATGAACTTCCGGTTGAATTTCATAAACCTTTAAGTTACTGTATCAACTAGTTTGGTTTATCTAGTTGTGGTGTTTCAACCTCCATTGATACTTAGCCTTTCCGGGACTGTGTTAAGTGTATTCCCCCATAAACTATTCGAGATAGAGAAAGATCTGCTAATTAAGCCGAGTCTTGATATAACTCATCAAGATTTCGCATCAAGTGGTATCAGAGCAAAAGGTTGATCTCTATCTTGGTGTACCCTTTACAGTTTTTCTTGAAATTTTTTTCTTGTTTGCTTGAGAATAGCCGAAAGATAACACAAAAATTATACCCCTACGAAAAAGCCACCCGGAAGTAAAGAAATTGGCAGCTGGGTTAGTACAAAGAAAAAGCCACTCGGATATAAAGAAATTGGCAACCGAGTTATCCCATAAAAGACAAGGATACAATCCAAAAGCAAGCTTCCTTCAACAAGGAATTGGATCTTGTTCCCTCTTCATCTTGAATTAGTCACCATCAAGGTTAAAATATCAAGGTAACATCTTCATCCCATAGAAGTTCTTGATCCATGTGGCCAAGATAAGGGTAAGTCTTGGGTAAAAATGTAAAGAAAGGCGTCAAGAAAAGCAATTTCAAGAAGAAAGAAAAATCAAGAAGCGTAAAGGTTACATCTTTTTAAAGATTACTCTTTTTCTTTCTTACTACACTTTTCTTTTAAGTCAAGAAAGTACTTCTTGCACTATTTTTTTCAGCCTTCCATCATTATAACCATTCAAACATTCAAAGTTGGAAGTTCTTGACAAGTATTTGTGGGAAAATCGAAAGAAAGATTCAATATTGAGAGAATACAAAATCTGATTACTATTCACAGATTACTATTCACGGATTACTATTCACAGATTTTTGTGAAAGATTCAATCTTTAACATCTTTTTCTACTAACAATTCTTTTTGTGAATTTTTCTTTGCAAAGATAATGTGTTTTAGTGAAGGTACTTTGCAGCAAGAAGTGACCATAGATGTTCAAGATGTTCAAGAAAATCAAGAATCTCAAGAATCCGAAAGTTTTGAGACAAATTGGGACATTGAGGCCGAAAATGATGAAGAAGAGGCCGAGGACACATTATTGGGAGATGAAGCCGAGGGCAATGGAGAATATCCGAGTGATGGTAAATTTCTTTTGGTTAATATGCAACTTTTACATTCTCAACAAATAGATGATTTGCATCAACACTGTAGTAATCTTTTTCAAACAAAGTGCACTATTAAAGATAGAACATGTTTAGTTATTATTGATAATGGTAGCTGCACTAACGTTTGTTCTTACGATATGGTAACCGCTTTAAATTTACCTACGAAAGCACATCCGATGCCATACAAGCTTTCTTGGTTAAACAATAGCGGGGAGATTAAAGTGGATAAACAGGTAGAATTTGACTTCGGCATTGGGAACTTTAAAGATACTGTTTTATGTGATGTGGTACCTATGACCGCAAGTCACATTATTCTGGGAAGACCTTGGCAATATGATAGGTTCGCGGATCATATTGGCCGAAGGAATGTCTACAAGGTTACCAAAGATAACATTCGGTACACACTGCTTCCTATGACACCGAATCAGGTTTGTGAGACTCAAAGACTACTTGCCGAGGGGAGGGAAAAGAGGTTAAAAGAACAAGAGTTGAAAAAAAAGAGCGAACTTATCCCTAAGGCCAAAACCGAGGTAAAAAAGAGTGGGAAAAAGCCGCAAGCATGGTAAGAAAAAAGGCAATAGCTCAAAAAGTGAGAAAAGAATGTTTGTTCATTAAATCCGGAAAGGTAGAGAGGACAATTCATGCAAAACAACTTGTTGTTTTGTTAGATTTGCAAGGAACCTATTTACTAACACTTTTTTCTTTTACTCTAACATCTTTTTCTACATCTAGTCTTGCTATTTTTCAGAAGTTTCATGAAGTCTTCCCTAAGGAGTTGCCGAAAAGGTTACTTATTAGCCTTCAAAATCGTGAAAGGTATAAACCATCTTGGGGTACAAATCAGCAAATTCAAAACCAAGGTGAATTAATTTGTGCAAAGAAGGAGGTAAGTAAGTCTTTAAGTCCTTATTTTAATCCGGTAAATATTGAACTTAAACATGAAAGGACTTTTAGATTATATACGGATAGTCTCAATGTTAATAACTTAATGTTTAAGTATAGACATCCGATTCTTTACTTTGATAAAATACTTGTTGCTAGTAAAAACCGAGATAATCATATTGAACATCTTAGGGCTGTTTTTACTCATTTAAAAGCACAAACTTTGTATGCTAAGATTGGAAATTATGTTTCTTACACTAATTCTATTAACCTTCTTAGTTACATTGTGAGTTTTCAAGGTATTAAAGTTGTTCGGGCAAAAGTTAATGCGATGGTGGAATGGCCGAGAACAACCAATACAATTCCATGTCAGTCCAACATATGAGTTAGCAAGCTTTGATAAACATTTTGTTCGTGATTTTAACAAGTTTGCTGCTCCATTAATTTCAATTACGAAGGACAAGACACCATATATTTGGGACAGCCGCAAGAGAATCTCCTTGATAGGTAAGGACAATGCAATGTTTAATTTACATATTTCTAACTTGCTCCCTTTTATTCATTTTTCAGATTATACCGCTGATTCTTGGAATGATTCGAGGACGAATCCTTTTCAAGAGGGAGGGGATGATACGAGTACCAACCTTGGGGCTGCCCAACTCAAGGAAACGTACTTTCACGATACAAAGAGGACTCTAAATTACATATAGGAATGTTGCCCAAGTCAACCTCTTAGTATCACAAGTGTACAAGGAATGGACAGCTTTGCTACTGTTTGGCAGAATGAACATATCTTTCGATATACTTATCCAATGGAGATGATTCCAATTGCATATTAAAGATAAGAGGCAGATCTAAAACTTTCATGAAGATCACAAGATTAGATTCTGCCTTCTTGATATCCCATATTGTCGTGCAAGTTGGCCCAACAAGCTGTCCAGAATGGGGACGAATCTAAAGGGCATTTTAGTCTTTTTTATGTACAATTAAAGTCTATACTAGACTTTAATTATTTTCAACATATTTACTTATTATAATTTCGTGTATAGCAAGTAGTTGCTATAATAAAGGACATGTTGTCCATGTGTTAGTTAGTTGGTTAATAAGAGTCCTAATGCAACTAGGACTCTTCATAGATTAGTAGTTACTTTTATTTCAGCCACCAAGATAATAGGAACATGTGCCTATTATCTTGTTTAGGTAGTTACTTGATAGCAAGTTGTTATTCAAGAGTCCTAATTCTTCAAGGACTCTTATTTTCCCTTTTCCTAGTTTGAGTTAGATTGGTTCTTTTGTAACCAAAATACTCTATTTAATAGAGATTTCGGCAGCCATGTAACTTAGACTTGATATATTGATATTTTGATTAAGGTTAAACCTTTGTTACTTGTTTATGAACTTCCGGTTGAATTTCATAAACCTTTAAGTTACTGTATCAACTAGTTGGTTTCTCTAGTTGTGGTGTTTCAACATTCATTGATACTTAACCTTTCAGGGATTTCGTGTTAAGTATATTCTCATAGAAACCATTCGAGATAGAGAAAGATCTAAATTCAGCCGAGTCTTGATATAACCCATCAAGATTTCGCATCAAGCTTTTCCTAGTTTGAGTTAGATTGGTTCTCTTGTAACCGAAATACTCTATTTAATAGAGATTTCGGCAGCCATGTAACTTAGACTTGATATATTGATATTTTGATTAAGGTTAATCCTTTGATACTTGTTTATGACTTCCGGTTGAAGTTCATATTTCTTTAAGTTACTGTATCAACTAGTTGGTTTATCTAGTTGTGGTGTTTCAACCTCCATTGATACTTAGCCTTTCCGGGACTTGATGCGAAATCTTGATGGGTTATATCAAGACTCGGCTGAATTTAGATCTTTCTCTATCTCGAATGGTTTCTATGAGAATATACTTAACACGATCCCTAGGGAAAGGTTAAGTATCAATGAATGTTGAAACACCACAACTAGAGAAACCAACTAGTTGATACAGTAACTTAAAGGTTTATGAAATTCAACCGGAAGTTCATAAACAAGTAACAAAGGTTTAACCTTAATCAAAATATCAATATATCAAGTCTAATTAAAAAGGTGGCCGAAATTCCCTTTAAGTAGAGGTAATTCGGTTCCAACTTAAACTAGAAAAGGGAAATAAGAGTCCTTGAAGAATTAGGACTCTTGAATAACAACTTGCTATCAAGTAACTACCTAAACAAGATAATAGGCACATGTTCCTATTATCTTGGTGGCTGAAATAAAAGTAACTACCAAAATAATGAAGAGTCCTAGTTGCATTAGGACTCTTAATAACAAACTAACTAACACAAGAACAACATGTCCTTTATTATAGCAACTACTTGCTATACACGAAATTATAGTAATTAAATATGCTGAAAATAATTAAAGTCTAGTATAGACTTTAATTGTACATAAAAAGACTAAAATGCCCTTTATAATTCGTCCCCATTCTGGACAGCTTGTTGGGCCAACTTGCACGACAATATGGGATATAAAGAAGGCAGAATCTGATCTTGTGATCTTCATGAAAGTTGTAGATCTGCCTCTTATCTTTAATATGCAATTGGAATCAGCTCCATTGGATAAGTATATCGAAAGATATGTTCATTCTGCCAAACAGTAGCAAAGCTGTCCATTCCTTGTACATTTGTGATACTAAGAGGTTGACTTGTACAACATTCCTAGATGTAATTTAGAGTCCTCTTTGTATCTGAATGCACGTTCCCTTGAGTTGGGCCGCCCCAAGGTTGGGACCGTATCATCCCCTCCTTCTTGAAAAGGATTCGTCCCTCGAATCTTCCCAAAACCAGACTTTGTAATCTGCAAAAATGAATAAATGGGAGCAAGTTAGAAATATGGAAAGTAGAAAGTACATTGTACTTACCTATCAATGAGATTCTCTTGCGGCTGTCCCAAATGAATGGTGTCTTTTCCTCCTTAATTGCAATTAATGAGTCAGCAAGCTTGCTAAAATCACGAAACAAATGTGTATAAAAGCGTGCCAACTCATATGTTGAACGATCTTGAAGGATAATAGTTGTTCGTGACCATTCCCTTATTGCATTATCTTTTGCTAGAACAACTTGAATACCTTGATGTTTTAACCTTGATGGTGACTAATTCAAGATGAAGAGGGAACAAGATCCAATTCCTTGTTGAAGGAAGATTGCTTTTGGATTGTAACCTTGTCTTTTATGGGATAACTCGGTTGCCAATTTCTTTATATCCGAGTGGCTTTTTCGTTGGGTATAATATTTTTGTTATCTTTCGGCTTTTCTCAAGCAAACAAGAAAAAAAAAATTTCAAGAAAGCAATAAAGTACACCAAGATAGAGATCAACCTTTTGCTCTGATACCACTTGATGCGAAATCTTGATGGGTTATATCAAGACTCGGCTGAATTTAGATCTTTCTCTATCTCGAATGGTTTCTATGAGAATATACTTAACACAGTCCCGGAAAGGTTAAGTATCAATGAATGTTGAAACACCACAACTAGAGAAACCAACTAGTTGATACAGTAACTTAAAGGTTTATGAAATTCAACCGGAAGTTCATAAACAAGTAACAAAGGTTTAACCTTAATCAAAATATCAATATATCAAGTCTAATTAAAAAGGTGGCCGAAATTCCCTTTAAGTAGAGGGTAATTCGGTTCCAACTTAAACTAGGAAAAGGGAAATAAGAGTCCTTGAAGAATTAGGACTCTTGAATAACAACTTGCTATCAAGTAACTACCTAAACAAGATAATAGGCACATGTTCCTATTATCTTGGTGGCTGAAATAAAAGTAACTACCAAAATAATGAAGAGTCCTAGTTGCATTAGGACTCTTAATAACAAACTAACTAACACATGAACAACATGTCCTTTATTATAGCAACTACTTGCTATACACGAAATTATAGTAATTAAATATGCTGAAAATAATTAAAGTCTAGTATAGACTTTAATTGTACATAAAAAGACTAAAATGCCCTTTATAATTCGTCCCCATTCTGGACAGCTTGTTGGGCCAACTTGCACGACAATATGGGATATAAAGAAGGCAGAATCTGATCTTGTGATCTTCATGAAAGTTGTAGATCTGCCTCTTATCTTTAATATGCAACTGGAATCAGCTCCATTGGATAAGTATATCGAAAGATATGTTCATTCTGCCAAACAGTAACAAAGCTGTCCATTCCTTGTACACTTGTGATACTAAGAGGTTGACTTGTACAACATTCCTAGATGTAATTTAGAGTCCTCTTTGTATCTGAATGCACGTTCCCTTGAGTTGGGCCGCCCCAAGGTTGGGACCGTATCAATATGAAGCACACTCTTTGTCTTACTTTTGGAAATGCACCTTTGAATGATTTAGATCATGGAGATGAAGTACATTTTACTTTGAAAGTGTTTACACTTGATAAGAAATCAATGAAACTTTGATGTCAAGCCTTTTTCGTTCTCTAAACATTTCTCAGCTTTAGAGTATTTATACATTTGAACAAAAGCTGAAAAATCGACTCTGCAACAGTCAAATAACGGCTAGTTCCCGCAGAGTTCGGTTGACCGAATTGGACCTCGGATGACCGAAGCAAGACACCTCGGATGACCAAGTTAGACCTCGGTTGACCGAACCATAGGTCGGTCGACCGACCTTCCCTTTTGGTCGACCGAACCAAAACATCTCAACTCTCAGTTTCTCTTCGGTTGATCCGAACTAATCTCGGTCGATCCGACCTTCTGAGCTTTGAGAGATGTTGATTTTTCACACGTTTTGAAATCTATTGAAGTCTAAAAGGTTTTCTCAATATGTAACAAGTAAGGGCATTTAGAAAACCGTTTTAAAAGACTTATACTTTGAAATCAAAGGCTTTTGAGATATGAACACATATGAGAATCATTTTGAAACTTTAGCCTTTTGAAAACGTGTTTATGAAAACATGCAAGACTTGAGTGTAGAGCTTATGTTCATGAGAGCATTGGTTAGAACTTTTATAAGATAAAGACTTATAACGACAAAGCTAATCTAACCAAACCTAAGTCTTCAATCTTCAATCTTGATAGATGAGCCTTGAATAATATGACTTTGAATCTTGATCATGGCTTGATTGAAGTACTTAGAGCTTCCATTTTGAGAACCATTATTCTATCACAAAGATATAAAACATTAGACACAACATCAAGTGTTTGTCCATTATCAAAAACCGAGTTCGTTCGCCCTTAGGGCTTACAATCTCCCCCTTTTTGATTATGGCAAACTTTGATGCAATTAGATAGAATATGGTTAATTTAAGTACAAGGAAGCATGGCAAAAGGATATAAGAACAAATAAGTGTAAAGCTAAGTGCTTATAAGATAAACCAAGATAGAACGAGAAACATAAGCACTAGCATGTTAAGTTCTTTTGCCTTATGCATAAGGGGCTCAACCTCCTTGCCTCCTTCCTTCCATTATATAGCATTCTTGTGTGTAATATACATACCTTAGTTTACACAAGAAGCTAACTTACCATTTTCATCAATGTTGATGTGAGTGCTAAGGATCCTATTATAAAGAACATGCTCACACAAACATTTGAACTATCAATGGTTTGTTATCATCAAAACAACATAGGATATTTTGCCCTTCGGGCTAACAATCTCCCCCTTTTTGATGATGACAAAACATTGATGCAAATGGGAATAATATGCAAAAAGTAAAGCTTTAAAGCATATAACTATGAATGCATGAGATAAGAATATTAAGGAACTAGGCAAGTAGATGTTTTCCAAAAAAAATATTCTACTCCCCCTATTTTAAAGAATCCCTTATCTCTCCCAATTTGCAAGTTCTAAGCTTTCTCCTTTTGTAAATTACTTCTCTTGGCACATTTGCAACACTAAAAACTCTCCCCCTTTTTGTCAAAATCAAAAAGGGATATCAGAGCGCCAATAAGAAAAGCATTTAATGAAGAGTAAAGATGAATAAGATTTAAATTGTGGAGAAGCTTGATGATATGTAAGAATTCTCCCCATATAAAAAAAACTTTTAATGCCATGGAGAATCTTGATGGTCTAATAGATTGATAAGATGAGAACCAAAAGATCAAACCTAAAGACCAAAAATCATTTGAAGAATGATTATTCTGAATAAGCTTGGTTGATTTCTAAAAACAAGGAGTCCATAATAACACATAAATCAAAAGATGGTCATGTATGGCTCAAAAAGAATATCAACCTAAGCTAAGACAAAGGAGATAAGGAATAAACCTTAAAGTACAATCTCCCCTTTTATCAAGCATACGATGTTAGCTATTTGAGATAAAACCAAGTTTGATACCAATTGACCAATTGTAAAACATGTTTGAAAATATAGCTAACAAAGTACTAGTGGAAGTGATACCATGAATTCATAAGTTAAGTACATGTATCACAACCAAAAGAATTAGAGGAAGTGTAGGATTACAATGAGTACATTCCTCTAATAAGTTAATGGTTAGTTAAATGAGTATAACAACTCTTGAAGCAAGACTAACCAAAAACTCTAATGAGATCACAAAAGATATGAAAGTAAAGATTATGATCTCATAGTTATTAAGGAAGAGTATATGTGATACCAAATGTAAGAAATAACCAATTGTAAATAAATAAATATTTATAACACATATAACTCCCAAAATAACTTACACAAGTTGGCTATAAAATAAGAAGGATGAAAAACAAGCCAACAAGTGATGTGATGATGTAAAATATGAACAATTTAGCATACATCACAATTATGAGTTTACATCCTAAGTCAAGCATCTAGACGATCAACCGCATAAGATTAATGCTATAGACTCGAATATAAACACAACCCCTATATGCAATGAAGATCAAGTAAAAACTGAGCATAGCATATACAAACTCCCCCAAAGCATAAAACACTACATAATAGAGGGGAGGGGGTATAAGTTGAACACAAAAGGATAAAAAACAAAACAATGATCACCTACAAGGGATGAGTTAAGCTATTGTACCTCAATGCTCTTTGAGCTTGGACTTCTTACCATTTTGGTTGATCTTCTTTATCAATCAAGTCCATTGAGGCTTTTTGTGTGATCACTTTCATTTAAAGCTCATTGAGAGGTTGACATGTGATTGCTCCATTTTCTTTGTTGTTCATCCTTGATTGATGAGAGGAAAGCAACCTCCTCTTCTTTTCATGACAAGTGTAGAGTCATCATTGATGGGTGACTTTTCTTTTGATGAACCCCTCTACAATCTTGTGAGCTTGGCATTTGACTCTTTTCTTGGAGTCTTAGCTCATGTGTGCCATTCCTTGTAGTTCATACCTTCTTCTTGAAGCTTAGAACTCTTTGTTACCTACAAGGAATTCTTGAGAGCAAATTTGGTACCTTTTAAAAGGTCCTTCATGATTAGCTCAAAATCTCAAGTAAACACATATATGCTTAAGGATCATGCAAATCAAAAACCAAGACAACTAGATGGATTCTTAAATGAATATGACATGACAAAACAAGAATCAATCAAGTTGCATATGCTACATCTCATAGATACCTTAGCTAAATAAATATGACCAATAAAGAACATGCTAAAGGTTATCTATATGAAATTCAAGAATGTGAGATGCAACATATATAGAATTATTAGCCACTTTGATCATCAACGTTTTTTCGCCTAGCCACTTTGGTCAAAATTCAAGTTTTTTAACTTATTTCATCATTAAACATTTTTCGGCCTGCCATTTTGGTCATAAATGATTTTTTTAACTTTTTTCATCACTAAAGTTTTTTCTATCTGCCATTTTGATCAATAAAGTTTTTTCATTCTGCCATTTTGCTCACTAAAGTATTTTCATTCTGCCATTTAGGTCACTAAAAATTTTGACCAAAATGGCGGGATCAAAAACTTTAGTGACCAAAATGGCGAATGAAAAACTTTAGTGATGAAAAAAGTTAAAAAAAATATTTTTGACAAAAATGGCAGGCCGAAAAATGTTTAATGATGAAATAAGTTAAAAAACTTGAATTTTGACCAAAGTGGCTAGACGAAAAAACATTGATGATCAAAGTGGCTAATTATTCAACATATATAAGAGCAAGCATATATAAAAAAAAAATATCAAAAACACTTAAACACATTAATTAAAGTGTTAAGAGAAGGTGATTTTGATACCTTTGCTTTCTTACCAAGTGATGAAGATATTGGATAGACACTTTGGCTCTTGTCATCACTTGATGCATTGCTCTTTGTATTCAAGCAACTTGGTTCTCCAATTGATTAACATATGAGCTTTGAGAATCCAAGTGTTAAGGAGTGCTTTTGAATTTCTTCCTTTGGCACATCTCCTTTAACTTCTCCCCCAATGCCACTTCTCTTCGAATAAAGTCCATTGAAGCTTTGTGGCATACATCTAACTTATAAGAACCTATAAGATCAAGGGAAGAGTATCTTTTGGTACCCACTTTTGTTTGGGTCCATGGGAGTTAGTTGAAGTGAGCTTAACTCTCCAAATGGTTTTAACTCCCCTTTCAATCCTCTTCTTAACATGGCATCTAACACAAGAGTGACCATGTTTTCCACAATATGTGCAATGAATATGTGGTTTAAAAGATTTGTGAGCATGCACAAGATAACTATTTGGCCTATGTGACATTCTAGCATTTACAACATGATTCTTAGGTTTAAGCGAAGAGCAAGTAGCAATATCAACATGTTTAGCAATATAACCAAGGCCATGTTTATCAAGAGAAGCACGTTGCATGCCAAGAATTTGATAAAGATTTTTCTTACCCTTTGTAAAGTTTTCAACAAGAAAGGTAAGGTCTTTAACTTTGTTTTTCAAAAGATCAAATTCAGCAAGCTTGTTTTCTAAAGATGACAATTGATCACAAGCTTCTTTGTGTTGTAATGAAGATGAATTGCAAGTAGTAATAAGACTTTTATTTTCATGTTTCAAGCAATTAACATCAACACACAACTTTTCATTTTCATCAACCAAAGTAGATTTTTCCTTGAGCAAAGATTCAATTTTAAGCTTCATTTCTTTGTTTTGCATTGCACATTTTTTCAATTGATCATACATATCAATTAAAAGCTCATTAGGATCATCCTCATCATTATCATCATTATCATAAGAATTTGAAATAGAGGGAGAAGGATGTACCTCATTACCAAATGCCATAAGACACATGGGGTCATTTTCTTCTTGATCATCCTCACTTCCTTCTTCATCCCAATGGCTTAACAAGCACTTTGCATTGTTGAGATTTAAGAACAATTTCTCTACTTCTTCATGATTGATGATAGAATCAAGATCAATAGCCTTTTTAGCACCATTTTTGCTTTTCTTCATCTCGAAGGTGAGTAGAGAGCCAATTAGTTCCTCCGTTGAATATGTCTTTAAGTCTTTGGCTTCTTCAATGGCCCAATATTTTGGGAGTGAGTTGAGAATTTTCCTATTGATTTCTCCGGAAGTATACTCCTTGCCATTAGACCTCAACCCATTTACAATGTTGGAGAGTCTTGAGTTCATCTCATTGATAAATTCATTAGGCTTCATGGAGAATAGCTCAAATTCTCTAACTAGCAAATTTAATCTTGACTCCTTGACTTGATTTGTGCCTTCATGAGTAACTTCTAGCATTTTCCACATGGAGTGTGCGGATTTTCTTCCAAGGACACGATTGTACTCATCCGGATTTAAGGCACAACTAAGAATGTTCATTGCCTTGTAATTTTGAGTCATCTTCTTGGACTCAAACTCATTTAACTCATTGTCCGGCTTTGGCACTTGAACACCATCCACCATTTTCATACATATGGACCATCTTCAAATATATGCCATAAAGAATAATCTATTGAGCACACATATATCTTGAAACGGTCTTTCCAAGCCTCATAATTATTTCCATCAAAAAGTGGTGGCCTATTGGTGGAAGACCCCTCTAAGTAGGCTAATGCGGAATTACCGCCATAATCTTTACTTCAAGCGGTTAAGCTAAAGAAGAAGACGAGGCTCTGATACCAATTGTAAAACACAAGAGGGGGGGTGAATTGGGTTTTAATCGATCTTGCAAACTATTTCCAATCTTTTCAACGCTAGTGAGAGTTTGAACAAGATGAACAAAAGCTAAAGCAAAACCCAACAACAAGACAAAGGATTTAGAGTGGTTCGATTCACTTAGAATCTACATCCACTGCCTTGAGCCGCACCCAAGGATTTGCAACAACTTCACTAAGAAGATTTTACACTTGTGGCTAACTCACTAAGAGTTTTACAAACACAACCACAATACAAAAACTCACTAAGAGCTTGATTGCCCACACAAAGTAGGACTTAACAATTTGCCCACACAAAGTAGGACTTTTACAAGAATAACCCAATCACTTAGAAAGGGAATAAGAATGTTTAAAGAACAAGGTTGTTCACTCTTCTAAGTGAAAGATATATACCTTTGAAGTACAAGAATGATAAGCTATTAGAACATATGAAGCACACTCTTTGTCTTACTTTTGGAAATGCACCTTTGAATGATTTAGATCATGGAGATGAAGTGCATTTTACTTTGAAAGTGTTTAGACTTAATAAGAAATCAATGAAACTTTGATGTGCAAGCCTTTTTCGTTCTCTAAACATTTCTCAGCTTTAGAGTATTTATACATTTGAAAATATGCTGAAAAATCGACTCTGCAACGGTCAAATAACGGCTAGTTCCCGCAGAGTTCGGTTGACCGAACTGGACCTCGGATGACCGAAGCAAGACACCTCGGATGACCAAGTTAGACCTCGGTTGACCGAACCATAGGTCGGTCGACCGAACCAAAACATCTCAACTCTCAGTTTCTCTTCGGTTGATCCGAACTAATCTCGGTCGATCCGACCTTCTGAGCTTTAAGAGATGTTGATTTTTCACACGTTTTGAAATCTATTGAAGTTTAAAAGGTTTTCTCAATATGTAACAAGTAAGGGCATTTAGAAAACCGTTTTAAAAGACTTATACTTTGAAATCAAAGGCTTTTGAGATATGAACACATATGAGAATCATTTTGAAAACGTGTTTATGAAAACATGCAAGACTTGAGTGTAGAGCTTATGTTCCTGAGAGCATTGGTTAGAGCTTTTATAAGATAAAGACTTATAACGACAAAGCTAATCTAACCAAACCTAAGTCTTCAATCTTCAATCTTGATAGATGAGCCTTGAATAATATGACTTTGAATCTTGATCATGGCTTGATTGAAGTACTTAGAGCTTCCATTTTGAGAACCATTATTCTATCACAAAGATATAAAACATTAGACACAACATCAAGTGTTTGTCCATTATCAAAAACCGAGTTCGTTTGCCCTTGGGGCTTACAATCAAATTTCCATAAAGAAAGCGTACCTTTTTTAGCCGCCGTTACCAGGACATTGGAATCCGTTTGGACCAATAATAAAGAAATAGAGCAGATGTCCGCCAAACGCAGGCCTTCGAGCAATGCTTCCAATTCTGCTTCAATACTAGTGCAATTCGCCCCAATATATCGTGAGAAAGCGCCAATAAAATCCCCATTTGAATGACGAAGTACCCCCCAATGCCTGATGTGCCTGGGTTGCCTTTGGATGCGCCATCAATGTTCAGTATGATATCACCAAGAGGATTATCCATGCCCCACTTTAAAACCATTGTCTTCCGCGGAAGAAAAGACCGAAAAGTTGGATATAGTTTTTTGGCTTTCATGATAATAGAAATATAATCCCTGAATTGAGCCACAATACTAGAAAGAGAAGTAGTCCGGGATTCAAAAACAAATCTACATCTCGCTTTCCAAATTAACCAACAAGCAGAACAAGCCAAAAGGATAATCATACGTGAATTACCCGAGGGTCCTGCGAACCACCAATATGAAAGTACCTCACGCAGAGTAGTAATTCTCCCAGGATCCCACGATAGTCCAACAACAATAGCCGCCTCAGACCAAACAGATTGTGCTAAAGGACATTGGACAAAAATATGATCATAATACTCAGTGCCCCCTAAACAAGCACATCTAGAGGCCAATGATACTCCAAACCGCATACGATCCTCGTCCAATGCTAAAAAACGATTTAGCAATTTCCACATAAACAAAGATACCGAGAAAGGAAGTACCTTATTCCAAATACAACGGCGAGAGAACAAAGCCACTCCCGGATTGCGGAATTGAGAAATAGCCGATGCCAAAGAGAACGAACCTTGAGGATCGCCGGTCCAAATAATCTTGTCCGGTTCCGATTGAGGTCCAAGACGGATATTTGGCAGTACCTTCATTATATTTGGCACTTCTTATTTACATTACAACACTCACAATCAAAATTTACACTTAAAGGTCCAAATGAAGTAAACAGTACCTTCATTATAATTGTAAAGCAGTACATACTTTCAGTAAACAGTACCATCATTATATTTATAGTGTCAAGTTCATAAAGGCGACAAATCTCAATACTCTGCAAAAAAAAAAAATACATAAATAAATTAAAATTTAAAAAGAAGGCGATTGTTCCATCACTAAAAGTTAACACAGTAAAACTTCGTAAGGCGAGTAATAGGACCTAAGTATTAATATATTCCGAACCTTTAAGTATTGGAAGTCTAGATGGAAATATATATTTGGTACCTTTGTTAAACAGTTTATACAAGTAACAAGAGTTTTCTCATCTTCAGTAACCAGTAAAGGAACAATAACCTGCAATTTAAAGCAAGTTTAAAATTGAGCAAGGTAAAACACAAATTTTAGGTATAACATATCCAAATAATAAATGGGTAAAGTTCCAGACATCACTTACACTTAAACATCTAAATGGATCATATTGTGACAACACTATAGTTAAACAATGCTTTGCGTCATTTGCAATCTAAGTACAAAATATATTCCCATCAATGACATGTATATGCACCAAGGAACATTATTTACAACGAATATCCATTAAGAGAAACATTACTTTTGGAACAATATCTTTTGTAACATGAAGCAGTTTTTCAATCACAATCGGTTCTCTCTCATCTTGCATAGTACAACACAGCATATAATTCACATTTTGCATAAATGGTATCATCATTCTTCGTATGAAAGGAATGCAAAATATAAAGTCGCTTACAGTTTGTATTGGTTATGCAAGAACCTCCCATGACTGATTCAAGTCTTCACTCATGGAAATTGCATTTACCTATAGAACATAGCAAAAAAAGAAGTCATGTTTTAGTCAAGACAAAGATGTATAAGTTATCCATTCACCATCGATTATGAAAGATTTCAGTTCCATCACATTTATGGTTTCATTTTAAACTGAAAGATTTCCTGGAAGGAGCTGGTGAACTTTCAGCTTTAGCTTCCTCTAAAATGGGGTTTTAGGAGGATTTTCCAGCCATAACATGTTGTCTTATTAACCATACTGGAGTATGAGCTTATGTTGGCAACAGAAAAATCTACCATCACGGATGCATTGTTTTATTATAATTTTATCACAAATAATAGTGTATTACAACCTGGAATTTCACTTCAGATATGTAGTTTAAGTTAAGAATACTTGTAGGGAGTCATTACATGCCAGAAGATTCCATCATAATTACAGTTTCATATTTTCTTATTCTTTTTTGGAAAACATGGAGTTGTCATGTTTATTCAACTTAGACCTTCTGCAAGAGGAGTGTCATTGCATACCTGAAGCTTTGAAATACCCTGTAATGCATTCTTGTAAGCAAGAAGCGAATGTCCTAATCCTACACCCATGTTTCTAAGTACTGTAGAATCAGTCAAGTCCCTCTGCAAACACAAACATATAAACAAACCATGTAATCTATAACTCAATAAAGAAGTGGCTTAAGGAAAGAAAAGAAAGTCTCGGTCCATAAAATAGCATGACCAACCACTATAAAATGATTTTACTGCCCTACACATCTTCGGAAGCCTAGCTAAAGTAGTTCCCAATGTGCTTGAAATGTTATACTGTCCTATTTGATACAATAAATTAGTCAACTAATGGGGGCAAATGAATATGTTTGGGATCCTGTGAAATCAGCATATTTACCTGCCAGCGTGAAATAGGTAACTTCAGACTCAAATGGGACAATCCCTACTGCCCCAGCAAATTTTTCGAGCATCTTAATTCTCGAAATTTCATGCCTTTCCCCAATTAATCTGTAAGCAAAAAATGCCATCTCCTTCAATTGATTGAACATTAAAAGCTATTCCAAGTGCTAAAGAATATGAGAAAGCTTGGGACCTCAGTGATTTCAGGAATTTGAGAAAGCTTTAACAGCCACTTAATCTGGAAAAGAAACAGAGAAAGAAAAGAGTTACGACATCAAGTTCTGTTGCAATTTTGAAAGGCATAGATGAGATGAGGGAAAACAGAGATGGAATCAGAAATTGTTCCACGCACCAAGTCTTGTTCTTTCTCTTTCATTTATTTATTTCTAGGGGAAATTCAAGAAAATTTCAACATGAGATCATATCCCCATCAGTTCTGCTACAAAATTCATTTCGAATAGTTGATTTCCTTTACCCTTTGATTATTTTCCTCTTCCAAAGTAAATTGTGATCACCATACTCTACTAACTTTATCTAAAATTCAGTAGTTTCACTGCTAAAACAGATAAAATGGCTACGTCAGCACTGGTCAGAGAAACCTAAAGCATCATTACCATTCCCTAAGCAAATTTTCGGGATTAAAAATCATACCTCAACTAAAACCCGGAAGCTAATTAAGCCATATTCGTTCATAAATGCGAGTGACGGATCCGAAAAAAAATTTCACTGGGAGTCATTTAATATATACAATAATTGATTGCGGCTATTTATATATTTATTATCTAAATGGAGTAAAATATATCATATATAATTAAAAAAATCACTGGGGTCATTTGATATATACAATAATTCATTTGGGTCATTTATACATTTATTATCTAAATGGAGTAAAATACATCATATATAATTAAAATTTTTTTTTTTTTTTTAGTGGGGTCAAATGCCTTGCATCCGTCACTGCATAAATGGAGCCAGCTCTTTAACCTTTGCCCAATACCGACCTTCCAATGGGCACAACGCAGTCAAACTTGAGAGTTCAAAATCATACAAACCATAGATCCAGACCACAAAAAATGACATAAACAACCAAATCTAACCAATATTGTTTAAATCCGATTAAAAAATAAAATAGAGAACGAGAAAATAAACGATGCACTGGATCCGAATGAAAAGCGGCGAAAGGACTACGAAAGAGCTCTGCTGGCGTTGAACAACAACGTATCAAGCTTATTCATGGACGACATTGTTCAAAAACGCAACGGAGAAGATGAAGTTCGTGACGGAGAAGCAGAGAGATTGAGAGAAAGCGAAAAATAGACAGAGATAACATGAGATGGTAGTGGTGGCCGGAGTTTGAAGAAGGAAGAGGAGAATGGGTAAAGGCTTACGTAAGGGATCTACGATGTGAAAGAGAAATGGGCAAAAAAATTAGGTTTTTTAGAGGGGCAAACATAAAACGAGCGTGGTTTACATATTCGATCGCTAAAATCGTCGCCCCTTCCAACTGAATATTCAGTCGGTATTTAGCGACTGCATAGCGACCAACTTCGTATGAATACTTTATTAATGAATTTCAGTCGCTATTCGGTCACTAAATAGCGACGAAATCAGTTAAAAAAAATTAAAAATCTTAAAATCGATATCGTTCAGAATGCGAAGTATAATTATTACTATGACCATTCACATATATATATATATATATATATATATATATATATATATATATATATATATATATATTAGTAATAGTACCTAAAATAGGTAAAATGTTTCTATATCTTAAAAAGAACCCCCGCTATTTTTTTAGAAAGACGGTTTCTAAATAGCGACCGAATTGGGGACCGATTTGACGAATTCAGTCGCCAGATAGCGACGGAATCAGTTAAAACAATTAAAAATCGACATCGTTCAGAATGCGAATACGACTACTCTGAATATTCTAGTAATTATTTGTTAATTAATAAGCATTTATTAAAATTTTAACTCAATCACTTAATGATTAACGTAAATGTATACATTATTGTATTACTTGAATTGTTCTGCTTCGAGGCTATTTAGATATTTTATAAATAAGTATAATTATTACTATGACCATTAATATTAGTAATATTAGTAATAGTAACTAAAATAGGCAAAATGTGTTTATATATCCTTAAATGGAATCCGGGAAAATAATAGCGACGGAATTTGCCAAGGCCGTCGCTATTCGGTCGCTATTATTTTCCCGGATTCCGTTTTTAAGCTAAGGGGCTACCGACTTGAAAAATTCCGTCGCTATTCGGTCGCTAATACTTCCCCGGAATCCATTTTTTAAAATAGCGGTTTTAAGGATATATAGAAACATTTTACCTAATAATAACTAAAATAGGAAAAAAATTTCTATATATCCTTAAAAACCCCGCTATTTTATAAAAAACGGAATCCGGGAAAATAATAGTGACCGAATAGCGACGGAATTTGCCAAGTCGGTCGCTATTCGGTCGCTATTATTTTCCCGGATTTCGTTTTTTTATAAAATAGTGGGGTTTTTAAAGATATATAGAAACATTTTGCCCATTTTAGTTACTATTACTAATATATATATATATATATATATACACACACACACACACACACACACATTAACTTGAATATTCAAACAATTAAAACTTTTACTTATTCACAAAATACCTATATATACTCGAAGCAGAACAATTCAAGTAATACATTTGTGTGTGCATTTACGTGAATCATTAAGTGATGGAGTTAAAATTTTAATAATTGATTATTAATAAACAAATAATTACTACAATATTCATATTAGTTCGTACTCGCATTCTGAACAATGTCGGTTTTCGGATTTATAATTTTTTAACTAAAATCCGTCGCTATTAAGCTAAGGGGCGACCGAATTTGCCAAGGCCGTCGCTATTCGGTCTCTATTATTTTCCCGGATTCCGTTTTTTATAAAATAGCGGGGGTTTTAAGGATATATAGAAACGTTTTTCCTATTTTAGTTACTATTAGGTAAAATGTTTCTATATATCCTTAAAACCGCTATTTAAAAAAAAGGATTCCGGGGAATAATAGCGACCGAATAGCGACGGAATTTACCAAGTCGGTCAGCTATTCGGTCGCCCTACCCTAACCCTAATTCCGTCGCTATTCGGTCGCTATTATCGGTCGTTATATTCCGTCGGTAATCCGTCGTAATATATTCGGTCGGTATTCGGTCGTTATATTCGGTCGTTAAGGGTGAATAAAACGACGACGTTTCAATTTGGTCAACGGGACCGAAGTGGCTGACGGATGGGCGACGGAATAACAACCGATTTGTTTTCGGTTTTTATTTGGTCGGTATTCCATCGTTAAATTTGCGACCGAAAAATTCGGTCGCTAAATTCGGTCGCTATTTAACTGTTTTCTTGTAGTGTACCCCGTCAACATATACCACTCTCTCACACAAGACATGTGCCATTTTGACCTGGTCTAACTGGTCCGGTCGTCAGGAGAAATGGTTCTCGGTCGACCGGAGTGACAAATCGGTTTGGTCGACCCGAGATAGCTCTCGGTCGACCAGGTCCGGTCCAACCGGGTCTGGTTTTGCCCAATCCAATCGAACACCCAATCCAATTGAGCCTGCCTAATCTAATTGAGAACCTATATCAAATGTAAACTCCAACAAAGGCAACTACTATATTCTTCGTATTTCTCTACTATAAATACCAGGTATCAGTTACTGATTTCATTATTACGAGGTACTTTCTTATCAGGAATTGAGTTGTTTTGCTGTGTCTCTTTCTCTCTAAAAAGCTAACTTTAGCACCGGAGAGTAGTTGAGATCTTCCCCACCTCCATTTGACAGTTTCTTGTCTTACAAGTTAATCTCTTTCTTGTGAGATCCGTTTGGCCTTTCGTCCACGACAATCCCTTGAACCTTGAACAACACCATTTTCCATTATCTCATCGCTCTGTCTTTTTCCTTCTCCTCATTCATTCTTAATTCCTATATTCTTAAAGACTATGGAAAGGAAGAAATTACACTTAGTAAAATACTAAAAAACTATTTAGGTGACTTGCACATGATGCATTATTCCTCTATGCGTTAGTGGTGAAAATGGACAGAAAGATAAGAATTAGTCACTTTTGTGATGCTCTGATTCGGAAAATTGAAGGATGTAGGCATGAGGTTATAAGAGGTAGGGGAGGACGAAGAAGGTTTGGACCGAAATCATAAAAAATTATATGGATTTGTTAGACTTGAATGAGGGTATAGTGTTTGGTAGAAGGAAATGTAGGGAATGTATTCATGCGAACGACCACACGGAAATTTTATATTTATTTATGTAGCCGACCGCAATTACTTGGAATTAAGGCCTTGTTGTTATTTTAGTACCTAAAATTACATAATAAGATCCATAAAGTAAATACAAATAAGCCCCAAGTAAATCAAGACTAGAATCCATATACATTTTAAACCAGGCATCTGCTAGTAACTCTGATAAATAAAATATTTCCAAGATCAAATCTATAATAAAATACTAGAGAAAACTGCTATTTGTAACATATATCTATTTACGTGCCACCCTTAATGACACTATCTTTTTATTAGGCTATATATAGCGCTATCTTTTTACGGGCCACTATAAGTGTCCAATTAGTGAATCCGGTGAGGATTCAGGCCAAATTCCCCTCACGTGCCGGCCACGTGAGGGGCATTTTTGTCCCCAAAAATTTGGGCAAAAGAGAAAACTGCTATTTGTAACATATATCTATTTACGGGCCACCATTAATTTCCTCATCTTTTTATTAGGCTATTTATAGCACCATCTTTTTACGGGCCACTATAAGTGTCCAATTAGTGAATTCGGTGACGATTCAGACCAAATTCCCCTCACGTGAGGGGCATTTTTGTCCCAAAATATTTGGGCGACCACAACCCATCTTGCCCAGTTCCTTTCTCCGGCCACCACCGATCTCAACTTCTTAATCAAAACCCATATTCTCTGATCTCATCCTTAACCTCTTAATCAAAACACATCTCAATAAAAACTCATCTTCTCCAATTCAACACCAATTCATTAGATCAAATGAGAGATTTGCTGCAAATTGATAAATGAATCCCCCCAAAGATACTACCACAGTCGACTCATGGATTGGGGCATTTTTGTCACAAAAAATTTGGGCGACCACAACCCATCTTGCCCAGCTCCTTTCTCTGGCCACCGCCGATCTCGGCTTCTCAATCAAAACCCATCTTCTCCGATTTCATCCTCAACTTCTCAATCAAAACCATACCTTAAGGATTGGACTCGAATATCCATCTTCTCCGCCGACCTTTTGGACACTAATCTAACAATTTTTCAATCTTGCCCAGCTCCTTTCTCCGGCCAACACCGATCTCGGCTTCTCAATCAAAACCCATCTTCTCCGATTTCATCCTCAACTTCTCAATCAAAACCATACCTTAAGGATTGGACTCGAATATCCATCTTCTCTGCTGACCTTTTGGACACTAATCTAACAATTTTTTCAATCTTGCCCGACTCCTTTCTCCGGCTAACACCGATCTCGGCTTCTCAATCAAAACCCATCTTCTCCGATTTCATCCTCAACTTCTCAATCAAAACCATACCTTAAGGATTGGACTCGAATATCCATCTTCTCTGCCGACCTTTTGGACACGACCACAACCCTAAACCCTAAACCCTAAACCCTAAATCTTTTTCTGCTTAACACCATAAGAAGATCATCCCAAGAACTTCTCCGGTCATCCCTATTCGTCATCTCATTTTCTTCTGCCAAAAACAAACTCCTCGGATTTCGGCGAACTTCCCAGCTTTTTTTGTTTTGTAGGTCCATTTATGCCGAAAACTTAACAAGCTCGAACTCTCTGATTCAAAAAGGTAAAAAAATACCCCTCACGTATATCGCGAGTGAACCTCACGTGAGGGGAATTTGGTCTGAATCGTCACCGAATTCACTAATTGGACACTTATAGTGGCCCGTAAAAAGATGGTGCTATAAATAGCCTAATAAAAAGCTGAGGACATTAATGGTGGCCCGTAAATAGATATATGTTACAAATAGCAGTTTTCTCTTTTGCCCAAATTTTTGGGGACAAAAATGCACCTCACGTGGCCGGCACGTGTGGGGAATTTGGCCTGAATCCTCACCGGATTCACTAATTGGACACTTATAGTGGCCCGTAAAAAGATAGCGCTATATATAGCCTAATAAAAAGATAGTGTCATTAAGGGTGGCACGTAAATAGATATATGTTACAAATAGCAGTTTTCTCTAAAATACTAATACAAAGTGGCCTTTTTTTAATTTTTTTTTCTATTACAATTATTTTATTGGACCTCACCAGAGGAGGAGTAGTAGAAGCCCGGCTGAGCGGGTGCCCCGCGAGGGGAGTAGTAAAAGCCCGTTGAGCGGGTGCCCCGTGAGGGGAGTAGAAGTCCCGTTGAGTGGGTGTCGTAGAAGCCCATTGAGCGGGTGCCCCGTGAGGGGAGTAGTAGAAGTCCCGTTGAGTGGGTGTCGTAGAAGCCCATTGAACGGGTGCCCCGTGAGGGGAGTCTATTGAGCGGGTGCCCCGTGAGGGGAGTAGTAGAAGTCCCGTTGAGCGGGTGCCCCGTGAGGGGAGTAGTAAAAGCCCATTGAGCGGGTGCTCACGGGTCATCTCTTGAGGTTCTTAGACGCACTGTGATGCCGAGTGACCTTGGTTCGTAGCCCCAAGTCACTCCCGGCTTTTGAAATAATCGAAAAGGGACAAATGCTTCACAATGGCAAATTCGTAAATAAACACAAAATAAATGGCACGGGACAAATTGCACGAAAATCACTTCATTGATTTGAATGCATGATTACAGAGTTTGAATGTACAATACGACGAGGGGGAGGAGTCGTTTACAATTGCTTGCTTGCTTGCTTGTGTGTAGATTTTTATTCCCCCCTATAAGAGCTTAATAAACATTTGCCCATGTGATAGGAGTTGGCCACTTTTTTCCGAGGAGGTGGGAAAACTACTTACCTATGCTATACACATAATAATTACAATCTAGCTCGTGCATTATCTTCAAAAGGCTGTATAAGGATGACCCACCAAGTTTAGGCTCATTTGGAGTTCATCCGGATGTGAAACGGCAAGTGCGAGTTGTTGGCTCGATGTGCCTCTTGCCGTAGCATTTCTTTGCCGTACTTTGGCGGCTGGTTGGGAAGCGCAGCTACTGATCCCAGTGCTTTGGACGACCAGTAGGCGGGTAGGCTGTTCTTTACATCTTTGGGGCACGAGTCTTTGGGCGGTAGTGTTACTCATGTCTGGTTAGAGCTGCCATGGTGCACGCTGGTTGGGGCATGGCTGCCATGCGACGTGCACGCTGTTTTGGGGCGCACACCACATGGTAACTTCATGCACCGACTTAGGGTGCCGAGCAGTGTCACGGTCGTTGGGAGATGTTATATTCGTGCGACCCGTGACATCCTCCTCCACCTGATTTGGCGACGCCCTCGTCGCCGTAACTGCCTTGTTGTCCTCTATAAGCTGCTTGAAGGCTCTCATATCTGCTTCTCTTTCCCAAGTGTCTTCTTCGGTACCCCGACCTTGCCAATGCACCAAGAATTCCATATAGTTCCTCTTACCCCTCCTGGTTGTCCGAGCATCAAGGATTGCCTCGGCTATTTTCTTGCTCAATGTTGTTGAGGAGGGCGGATACCGTATGGTCGTGTCAACCTGCTCTTGTAGATTCTCATGATAAGGTTTCAAAACACTTACATGAAAGACTGGGTGGATCTTCATGTCTGGCGGGAGTTCCACTTTGTAAGCAACTCCCCCAATCCTTTTCAATATAGGTAAGGGTCCAATGTATTTGGGCATCAGTCTCGTATCCAACCCTTTATTTCGTTGAGGCTCTCTTTTCAAATGCCTCTTTACCATTACTTGATCTCCGACCTGAAACTCCACAAATCACCGCTTTTGATCGGCATACCTTTTCATCCTTTTCGCTGTCTTTTCAAGGCACATCTTCGTAAGTTCCACATTCTTTTTCCATTCTCCGGAGAAGTCCTGCGCCCACGAAGACTTGGCTCCGACTGACATGTCTGCAGTGTGAGGTAGCAGAGGTTGTTGGCCAGATACAATCTCAAAGGGGCTCTTGCTAGTAGCCGAACTCTTCTGTGCATTGAAGCAGAGCTGTGCCACATCCAGAAGTTCGACCCAATTTCTTTGATTAATCCACACGAAGTGCCGCAAGTATTCTTCTAGCATCCCATTATATCTTTCAGTCTGCCCATCTGACTCGGGGTGGAATGCCGAACTCATGCACAATTTAGTGCCAAGCCGCAAAAAGAGTTCGGACCAAAATTTCCCTGTGAATCTCCCATCCCGATCACTGATGATCTCCTGGGGCACTCCCCAAAACTTCACCACATTATGGAAGAATAACTTAGCCGTCTCCTCTGTCGTCACATATTTCGGTACAGGAATGAATGTGGCATACTTAGAGAAACGATCAATCACAACTAGAATTGTGGCATTGTCTCCTATCTTCGGCAGTCCAACGATGAAGTCCAGGGATACACTTTCCCAAGGTTTAGCTGGTACGGATAGAGGCTCGAGCAATCCTCCTTTCTTTTGTCTATCGACCTTGTCCTTCTAACACGTATAGCAAGTCTTCACAAAATCGGAAATCTCATCCCGCATCTGGGGCCAATAGTATGCCCTTTCCACCAAGGCCATCGTGCGGTCTTCTCCTTGGTGTCCAACCCACAGTGTACTATGGCATTCCTCAATAATTCTTTTCCTCAAGTGTCCACCCTTCGGAACATAGAGACGATGACCCCGTGTCATCAAAAGTCCATCATCGACCCAAAATCTTCGAGTCTTTCCTTCTTTTACCATCAACATGAGTTGTTGTCCGTAGGGGGTCATTTGGCAAAAATCCACGAATTGCCTCTTTTATGCCCATGGAGAATTCGCTACTAGCCAAAAGCGAGAGTTGACTTGATGGAGCTAGTTCACCCCCTTCGGCTTAGAGCATCGGCGACCACATTTGTTGCACAGATTACGTATTCTAGCGTGAAGTCGAATTCCTCTAGAAGTTCTTGCCAACGGGCTTGTCGTCCCGTTAGTCTCGGCTGAGTCATGAAGTGGCTCACCGCAGTGTTGTCCGTCTTCACAAGGAAAGCAGCTCCCAATAGGTAATGTCTCCATACTCTCAATGAGTGTACTACGGCAAGGAGCTCTTTCTCGTGCGCTGTGTACCTTCTTTCTGCCTCGCTCAGCTTTCTACTCTCAAAAGCTACCGGGTGACCTTCTTGTATATGCACCTCTCCGAGGGCAAAGTCTGAAGCATCAGTATGCACCTCAAATGGCTTAGTCATGTCTGGTAGGCCTAGCACCGGGTCAGTGGACATTTGTCTCTTCAGGTTCTCAAAGGCCAATTGACATTTCGAGTCCCAATTCCACTCCATCTTCTTCTTGAGAAGCTCGGTCAAGTGTAAGGCTATCTTGGAATAGTCCTTCACAAATCGCCGATAGTAGTTGGCCAGGTCAAGGAATGATCTCAATTCGTGCACATTCTTCGAGGGCTGCCACTCCTCAATTGCCTGTATCTTCTTCTCATCAATACGAATGCATCCTGGTTCAATGATGTGACCAAGGAATGAAATTCTCTGTTGGGCAAAAGCGCACTTGGACAACTTAGCATACAACTGGTTGTCTCTGAGGCGAGCGAGCACCATCTCCAGGTATGCTACATGCTCCTCCAAGCTGTTGCTATAGATTACAATGTCATCCAAGTATACGACCACAAATTGGTCCAAAAAGTCTCTCAAAACTTGATTCATCAAGGTGCAAAAAGTTGCGGGGAGCATTGGTTAGTAAAGCGGCATTACCAAGAATTCAAATGCCCGTATCTCGTCACACAAGTGGTCTTCATTTCATCTCCCTCCTTCACACGTACTTGCGAGTGGCTTGAGCGAAGATCAATTTTGGAGTAATACTTCGCCCGACTCAGTTGATCAAAGCAATCAGCCGGCAGAGGTATAGGATACTTGTTCTTAATCGTGATCTTGTTGAGTGCCCGATAGTCCACGCAAATGCGAAGAGAACCATCAGGCTTCTTTTGGAATATTATTGGGGCACCATAAGGAGACCTTGCAGGAACGATGATACCGGCCTCCAGCATTTCCGTTAGTTGTTTTCAAAGCTCCGCAAGTTCGGGTTGAGACATACGATAAGGGGCCCGAGCAGGAGGTTTCGTGCCTGGGAGCAACTCAATTTCATGATCGATGTCTCTGTTTGGCGGCAGTTGCCGAGGGAGTTCTTCCGGCATGACATCTTCATACTTGTGTAACATCTGCTTCACCACCGGTGGTATTGACCCTGATTTCTCCTCCACCTCTTCCCAGTTTAGGTGAGGAGGAATGTTGGCTCTCCCTTCTTAAGACCCTTCCCCAGTTGGAATGCAGACAGCTTGGGGTTGGCCGATTTCCCAACAATAACAGGCACAACATTCCCGTCAACAATAATAGAATCAGCATAGGGGAGCACTTGCGTCTTATTCTCCCTCATAAATTAGAGACCCAATATGAGTTTGAAGTCATCCATCTGGGCCGCGGTGAGGTCCGTGCTCCCCTCAAAAGGCCCCACACTTATCTTAACTGCCTTCGCCACTCCAGCAACCGTTTGAGGCGGTGAGTTTATGGCCTTCACCGTTCGGTTACTTTCTTCTAAAGTTAGACCCAATCTCTCCACTTCGAGATGTCTATATAGTTGTGAGTAGCGCCGGAATCCATCATAGCTCGAATAGGTATCCCGTTGATGTGCACATCCACGTACATCAATCCTGGATCGCACATCCACGTACATCAATCCTGGATCACACATAAATGCGCATCGGAATAAAACTTGACCCGCCTCTACCAGGATCTTCCACGAGTAAGAACCTACGACTACGGGATAGTGTAATACCTTTTCGAAGTGCTAGAAAGGCCGAAACGCTTTCGGTGGTATGTTGCAACGAACGGAACACCACAATGCAGGCTCAGTCTCTCCCGGTATCCACTCGATCTTAGGGGATGGTCTTCTCTGCTTGGTGCTAGCCAACGCCTTGTAGAAGCTTTGAAGACACTCTTCAATGGACTATGTATTTCGAGACCTTATCGGAAGAATAAGATACGGGATTTCTAACTTCTTTCCTATTAGCAAAAGCTAGAAAACAAGTCTAGAAATCTATCTTTTCTTTTCTCTCTAAAACTCACTTTTTCTCTTCTCTCTAAGCTTCAAAAGCTGGAGAAAAACTGATTAGAATGAATGGGAAAAATCAGTATTTTTCCCTTAGTCTATCAAGAGAGAGTGGGGAGAGATAAAGGGGAAAGTGGGAGATCATGGAGGAAACCACTCCTCCACTTTCTCCACTCCTTTAACCTCTAGATAAGAGACATATGAGCTGAAAATATGTGTCCAATTTTCCAGCCATAAGGTCGGTCCAAAAGCGGGTCGGTCGGCCCGATCATATTAGTCGGCCCAATCAATCAATCCCGGCCCATCGATCGAATTGGCGCACCTTAGATTAAATGTACTCCAACAAGCCCAATCCAGTTGATCTATGAGTGCGACCCAAGAGATATCTATGACGTTGGCCGTGACATCATATGTCACAGGTAATGAGAGGTATCTAGCAACGCATCATTACCCCCCATTCATAAATATCTGGTGATTTATCATAATCACAACATTTGACATTTGTAGTTAAATCCTTTTGTCCTTGATATCTAGATTGAACACAAGTCATGGAAAAAGTCACACTTGTATTGTCCAATCTTTTAGTTTCTTGATTCGCGAGTAGACTAATCAAATGACAACAATATCTCATACTGATTCATTTGTTCATGGCCATGAATTAGTCAGACTCCATCAAGGGGCCCAAGATATCGCTCCTGCTATATAGGAGGGACAAATCCTTTCTGCATGCTGAGAAGCTCTTGGCGTACTCTCGAATAGTCCCACCCTGCTTCAGTTCTCTAAGCTTTCGTCTAGCTTCATAGATCACGTACTAGGGAAAGAACTGCTTCTTAAGAGCTTCTTTCATTAGTTCCCAAGTGTTTATAGTTATCCGCCCAGCTTCCATCTCGGACGATTGGACTCTCCACCATAATTTCGCATCGTAATCCAAGTACGTAGCAGCCGTATCCACCTTCATGCTCTCCTCGGTGATACCTACTGTCTTGAAGTATTGCGTGATGTCGAAGAAGAAATTATCTACTTCTTGAGCATCTCTTGCTCATTTGAATGCCTTAGGTTCTCTCACCTTTAGTTTCAGTGCATGATTAGGAGCATCTTGTTGGGCATTCCATTCTCCAGCGGCTCGGCCAATGGCTAAGGAAAGCGTCCTTAGCTCTGCCTTCACCTCTTCCAAAGCAGCCTGCAGATCAGTCACCGCTTTGGTGTTGTTGGTCAACGATGAGCGCATCTCCTCGGTCGCTACCTCGTTGCTTACCAACTTAGCATCGTGTGCTTGGGTAACATGGAATAACTCTCTTGTAGCGTTACCCATTTCTTCTAGTTCCCCACTTTGCACACCGATATCGTTTTCCATAAGAGTCGTCCTCCTCTTCATGGATTCGGCATCCTCATCGCTCTCACCATAGCAGAAGGTATGCACTTTGCTTACCATGGCCTCTAGAGCATCTAGTCTGGCCTTGGTAGCATCATCCGTAGCCAACACGCCTCTCGTTTTCGTAGCCATCGCTTTTCTTAGTCCCGAGTTCTAGCAACCTTGCTCTGATACCAAGTGTCACGGGTCGTCTCTTGAGGTTCTTAGACGCACCGTGATGCCGAGTGACCTTGGTTCCTAGCCCCAAGTCTCTCCTGGCTTTTGAAATAATCGAAAAGGGACAAACGCTTCACAATGGCAAATTCGTAAATAAACACAAAATAAATGGCACAAGACAAATTGCACGAAAATCACTTCATTGATTTGAATGCATGATTACAGAGTTTGAATGTACAATACGACGAGGGGGAGGAGTCGTTTACAATTGCTTGTTTGCTTGCTTGCTTGCTTGTGCGTAGATTTTTATTCCCCTCTATAAGAGCTTAATAAACATTTGCCCATGTGATAGGAGTTGACCACTTTTTTCCGAGGAGGTGGAAAAACTACTTACCTATGCTATACACATAATAATTACAATCTAACTCTTGCATTATCTTCAAAAGGTTGTATAAGGATGACCCACCAAGTTTGGGCTCATTTGGAGTTCATCCGGATGCGAAACGGCAAGTGCCAAGTTGTTGGCCTGATGTGCACTGCCGCAGCATTTTGCTGCACGCTGGGCGGCTGGTTGGGGTGCAGCTACAATACCGCGGCTGGGCGACTGGCTGCTGCATGCTGGGGCACGCTGCTGTGCGGCTGGCTGCTGCACGCTGCTGCCCGCTGATGCACGCTGGTTGGGGCATGGCTGCCATGTGACGTGCACGCTGTTTTGGGGCGCACACCACATGGTAACTTCATGCACCGACTTAGGGTGCCGAGCAGTGTCACGGTCGCTGAGAGATGCTATATTCGTGCGACCCGTGACAGTGCCCCGTGATGGGAGTAGAAGTCCCGTTGAGCGGGTGTCGTAGAAGTCCGTTGAGCGGGTGCCCCATGAGGGGAGTATAAGAACCACACAAGGGAACACAAAGAAATGACAATTAAATCAATCCTCTTGTGTGAGGTGGGTATCGAACCCACAACCTCAAGGTTGTGGGCAGACCCTTGCCTCACTGGGATAAGAAACCTTAGATTACAAAGTGGCCTTATGTACGACTACCCAAATTTTCTTTGGAAAAAGTATAACGATAGAATTCACTAAAATTTACTCAGAAGTAGGTTGATCCATCCATTTCACTCTGGTTGGTACACAAAGACATGGTTTATTTCAACAATAGAACCGATCAAAAAAATTATACAAAAGGAATGAAACACACAGAACGCATTATAAACGTAGTGAGAAAAAACCAAATTTTCCTTTGCTTAAAAGGGCTAATCTCTCCATGAAATTCAAATTGTAAAATTTTCGATTTAGCATCAACTATGTTAGTTGTTTTTCTTTTAGAAGTCGCTCTTCAAAATTAACCGAAATACCTTGTTTGTCAAAGAGACTATCATCTAGTAATAAACTTCTTTTGGGCTTTCGACATCGATGATTTCTTTTGTTCCCAACTCAGTGAAACTTTTTTGATGAATTTCTTTGATCTTCCACATAAGTTGGTCAGTGTTCTTGGAAGCGGTCATCATCATCTTCTACTCTACTTCGCTTTACCATCCCTTTGTTTCTTTGCTTCTCATCGCTTGGTTCCACGAAATTCACCCTCTTTCTCAAAAATGAACGATTACTATCTTTGTGGATGTTTTGTTCTGGCCTTCTAAATGTTTTAACCGTATTATGCTCTTTCTTTCGAGGAAGTAACTCCGAGACCTCAACTGTTTTAGACTTTTCATTGCTCCTACTTCCAAGCTTCTTCTCCTCAAATTGCTGAGAAGAAACCTTCATCTATGAAGAAGAATTGATCTCTTGAGTATTCTTCACCTTTTCATGTTTTGATATTTTAGAAGGCTTTACATTGCTCATGGTTTCAAGCTTAGGCTTCATTTCTTTTTTGTTCTCCTCAATTTGATGAGAAGAAACATCCCTCTTTGAAGAACAATCAATCTCTTGGACTTTCTTATGCTTTCCATGTTTTGATCTTTTAGTTGGTAATGAGATCCTTTGAGCTTTGACTTGATCCTGAGAAGACAAGTCCATCTTTGAACAATCAATCCTTTTCTTCTCCTCTTGATGGGAAGAAATCTCCATCTTTGGACAATCAATCTTTTTTCTCTTTCACTTGATGAGAAGAAACCTCCATCTTTGAAAAATTAATCTTTTTCTTCTCCACTCGATGAGAAGAAATCTCCATCTTGGAACAATCCATCTTATTGTTCTCGTCTTGATGATAGGAAGTCTCTATCTTTGAACAATCGATCTTTTTCTTCTCCTCTTGATCAGAAGAAATCTCCATCTTTGAACAATCAATCTTTTTGTTCTCCTTTTGATGATGGAAAATCTCCATCTTTGAACAATCAGTCTTTTTCTCCTCCTCTTGATCAGAAGAAATCTCCATTTTTGAGCAAATTCCTTCTCCCAGACCATATTCATCTTTCCATCTTCTGAACTTGTAGTTAGAAATGAGTTGATTTGCCCTTCAGCAGCTTCATTTCTCCAAGGACTTGTGCTTTCAATTATTTTAGATGGCTCAATAGTACAAGTTTTCTCTTCACAATCCCAGCATGTCCAGCAAATATCATCATCATTAGGAGAAAATTTCTACATGGAATAACTGGTAAAGCACATGAATATAAGTATAAACTAATCCGGCATGATTCAAGCAAATATATTTAATTGTCCCCCCTCTAGTAAAACTTATACACATTTCTAATAAATGCTTAAATATATGGATGGAACAAGGAAATGACTAAGAAAATATTTGCATATATATTCTGAAAGACTAAAACAACCACAAATTGCAACACAAGAACTGAAGAAAGTGCAAGAACATATTTGTTCAAGAGTAAAAAATGAGTAAAAATGAACATATTTGTTCAATAAGGCTGACATTTGTTTGATACCAAAAATTAAAAATTCCGAACTTATTACACAATATAGGCCTATAAGCTTATGTAATACGATTTATAAAACGATTACTAAATTTATTTTAAGTATGAAATATTTAACACTTAGTATTAATCAAGCTGTGTCTAATTCCTTATGGACTCCTATAAAACTCTCAAGGAATTGTTCACCTCTTACACATCTAATGTTTGTAGATGATTTAATTTTATTATCCAAAGCTGCCACTCGTAATTTGCAAAGTGTTCTGGATATTCTCAATGATTTTTGTAATCAATCTGGTCATAAAGTCAACTTCTTTAAATCTAAGGTTGTTTTTTTTTAAATATTTCTCCTAATACAGCTACTTTTATTTGTAACTCACTACAGATAGCTCGTGCCAATGACTTTGGCAAATATTTGGGTTTTCCTTGCAGTTCTCGTGCTTTAAGAGCCCGTAATTTCCATTATCTTATTGATAATATCAATAATAAACTAGCTAGTTGGAAAACTAAAATTTTAACATATTCGGGTAGATGTAGTTTAATTAAATCAACATTATCTGCAATTCCTTCACATGTAATGCAACTTTGCCAACAAGCACTTGCACACAACTAGACTCTATTCGCCGTAATTTCCTTCGGGGCTCTTCCTTGGAAAACAGAAAACTTCATCTTCTATCATGGCAGAAGATATGCTTGCCTTACTCTTTTGGTGGACTAAAATCCATTCATATTGGTATTGATTCACAATTTGTGCTCGGATTATTAAATTCAGATATTAACTTCAAATATTCAAATCTTATCTCGGATTGCAGATATCTGATGACTACATTTCAAAAACACAACATCGTACACATTTTCAGAGAGTAGAATCAAGTGGCTGATACGTTGTCAAAGTATGGATCAACATCTTGTCATTCTTGCCACATTTTTTCGGAAGTTCCACATTTTACCCATCTTCAATGGCAAAATGACAAGTCAGAAAAGTCTTTTGCTAGTTTGCAAAAGCATTTTGAGTAACAACGGCATATAGTATTCGGAAAAATTCGCTATGGGACGGCCCTTCTGGGTAGCTGTGAGACATTAAGGCCTGCGAGACCTACTCTGCAGGTGGGTCCTGTCTAAAATTATGTGAGAGGAATGTGGGGCCGGACCCATACCAGACTTTCCCATAGTATTCGGCTTGTACTTGTCCTTTCTTTACTTTTTTTTTTTCCCTGTAATGACTTTCTATTATTAATATGGAAAATGATTTACTCCTAGAATTTTGTGGATAGAAACCCTAAACCCCCAAATTGAGGGTGTTAAATGACTATCTCACCCCCTGCTGGTATAAGGGATTGACCCAACTATAAGAGCAAAACGGTCCGAAAAATTATTTTAGTCAATCTTTTAGCCAATAATTCTAGTAGCCTAGCAAGGTCCTATTAATATATATATCTTTGATTTACGAAAAAAAAAACACATGGAAATTTATCTCATTTGTCCCCCAATAGAAAATAAAATATTATGAAATTAAATAAACACCAGATAGAAAAAGATAATGTAAAAAAGTAGTAATCAGATCAAACTTAAAATAAAAAATACACACACCATTCTTTAATGTAAGTTTTTATTACATTTAGCGAAAATTAATAAAATTAAAAACAAGATACTTTATGGGTCAAAATATCAATATTACTCTCTTAAATAGAATTATTTATATACAAATTCTATTTAAAAGAGTAATATTGATGTTTTGATTAATAAAATACACTTCTTTTTGCTACCTCTTTTAAACAATTTATATTATGGAGCGTAGGTAGTATGTATTTTCTGCAACTTGCTGATTATTACTGAAATAAAATAAAGCCCAACCCCAGCCCGAAGAAAGAAATGGACGAGGGAAAAAGGAGGAAAAAGTGGTACCAAATAAAGAAAAGAACAAACTTTTCCGTCTAGAAAAAGGGAGTATCTATATATATGCTATTTTATATGCCATGAAAAACCCCAAAAAGAAAAGGCAGAGAAAACTATGAAAACGGAATTTTTTTTTCCCAAAAAGCAGATTTGAGAGCAAAGAAAAACAAACCGTTCCAAAATTGGAGTTTTAAGTTCAGCAGAAGTGCAGAGAAGTTACTGTAAGTGTTAATTTAGGATTAGCGAAGATATATATTAGAACAAATTTTAAGGAGCCCAATTATTTGATAAGTATATACGTGTGGGAGTAATTGATGCCGAAATTACAGCTTATTGCACAAATTGTTTTTATCTTTTTATTTTTGGAACATTTTTTGTAATATTATTTTGAGTAAAAAGTGTTCATACCTTCTCAACGTTTCTCGATATTGATTTTTAATCTAAACTAAAAATATTATTCCTTATTTCCTTCTAACAAATTAATTATTTGAAATTTTACTAAAGAGGAAGTGATAATATCATAGAACGAATCTTTCTGCGAGAGCAATTTGTTTGAATGTGACAAAACTACCCCTCTACAATATCAATTAAATCTTTTAACTATCTTTCATTCTTCTTCTTCTTTTTTTTCAGAAAATGGATATAGTCAATGCTAAGGAAGAATCCGTCCTTAAATGTCTCCATTGTCTGTCCAAATTTGAGAAATTGGATATTATCCTAAATTGGGTTTCAATGTAAATTATGAATTTTGTTTTTGGGGTGAAACGGAAAAAATGTGTGATAATTAAATAATTAAATTAAATTCTTCTGACTCTAAAAGAATAGAGAGTTAATGGAGGATATAGAAGGAAAAAAAAATAATAATCTCATGGTGAATAACAAAGAAATTGGAAAGAGTAGAGAATTGAGGAGGTGAGAAAAAAAGTGGAGAAAGTTGAAAGATTTAATTAATAAATTAGAGGGGTAATTTTGTCACATGCAAATAAATTATTCTTACATGAGAATTACCCTTTGACATTATCACTGTCCTTTACTACAATATTATCCCCTAATGTTAATTTAGTACACTTTATTTTCAACTCACTGCTTCTTTTAAGTTCAAATAATTGAACATTTTGACAATTTAAACAACTTGAGCATTACTGATTGGTAATGGTGTGTATTAATCGGTTTTAATTGAAAACCGCACCGCACCAAATTTAATGTTGGTGTATGATTCAGTATTTGGTCAATTAGGAGCTCATGAGTCATAAGATATTTAAATAATTTTATAAATTTTTTTATATCGGTTTTCACCGCTCCTAATTTCACCAAACCAAAATTGTGAAATAATTACGGTTTGGTGAAATTAAAATTGTGCGGCATGGTTTTAGAAAATATATTAAAAACCCGTATAAAATCGCATTAATAAACATGCCCACTAGTCCCCCACCCCTATTTTATGTATTACACACCCCACCTCTCACAACTCACTAGTTTTTCTCTCTCCCTTCCCTTCACTCAAAATTTCTCTCAACGACCCATCCTAAGTGGCAGAAATTTTTTAGGCCTCTGACGCCGAACTCCACCGCTGCCGCCGCATTCCGTTCGCCGGAATTTTTTTTGTTTCATCACCTTGTTGCAAACGTCGTCCTCATCAACTTGGTCTCTACACCCAACGTCAAAATAGCATCACAACTAACACAATTTGAGTTTTACTTTTTAAAATTTTAACTTTAAATATGTAGATATAACAAAATAGAACTTTATTTGTGATAAATGTTAAAAAATTTACTTAAAAATAGACTAAATCAGGGCTTTTTGGGCAAAAAATAGACTGAAAATTTCAAAAACTAGATCTGGTGTGTGGTGGCACGTGAGAATTGTTAGTAGTGCCCTAGGACCATTAGCACATGTTGTGCGTTTTGTTATCTTTTGAGCATTTAATTGAATAGTTAATTTTGCTTTTGATTATCAAATGTGTGATTTGATAGTAAAACTCATTAGCTTATGTAATTACTATTCTAGTAGTCCCTAGTTTTATGTAATGCTTAATTACTATGAAATAAAACTAGTATGATTGTTGATTGATGATCTTGTTTTACTGATCATGTGTAATGGATACAAATCACATCATAGATGCAATATATAGGGATACATTGTATTGGACGTGATCCGTCGAGAAGTAATACTTCATGGTCTTAAGTCATAAGTATTACTTCCTCAATACTATTTTTAGAATCCTTAGACCTTATGTCTTCATTGATTCTAGTATGAATGGAGCCACGCTTTTGACTCGACTCGGACGTTACTTGTAACAGAGTAATCAATACGATCGATGATCGGACGTAGTGTCCTATCATAGCTTGAATGTGAGAGACATTGTAAGGAATTTGTCCCTCTCTATTATTAGAGAGAGATATCCATGGGCCCCTCGATAGGGAAAGATCTGTTTAAATGCATGGCCGTGCTCAAATGTATTTGATAAAGTGGTTATCAAATGCTATTTGTCGAAACAGATCTACCCGGAGATCGAGCATAAATACAATTAAGCTTAATAAGGGTGACGACCACCATGCCTTATGCTTAATTAGGATATCGCGAGACAAAGGGATTAAATAGTGGATTGATATTAGGTTCCGTTGTATATTCATTCACTTTGGGTAGTCACAATGTCCCTGCTAGGGACCGCTTGTGATTTATGGACTCACACTACTACTAAGTGTGTTTTCATTGCCATTGTGAGATGAACCTACAAGGGTCACACGCATAGACGAGCTAACGAGCTTTATGTCCGAATCAATGAATCTAGAATGTGTCTAGGTTCATTGTATCTGACATTTGTCTTTCTGAAAATAATAAAGTGTTTATTATTCGAATTAGAGATAAAGGGGCATTTTCGGTATAGCTGGGATTACGTGGGAGTTATTATCCGATAAGGATTCCCACTACCAGCAGAATTCTAGGAAACGTGGGAGTTAGAGACTCCCACTGCCGAGAGGAGTTGGGGATGTGAGAGTTGGTTATAGGAACAAACTCTCACACCCTATATAATGATCTCTTGGCCGAAACCCTAGGGTAAGGTTTTCGACTGAAAATAACATAGAGAATCAAAAACCGTTTTTCTTCTCTAGCCTCTCCATTTCTCTCTAATTCCAGAAAAATCAGAAAAGACGAAGAGCTAGCAATCGCTGCCCGTTTCGTCGCGTGGATACCGGTAGAGGGACTTTCCGCAAGGGAGATCAATTGGTGGCGAGATTGAATCCAAGAAACATCATTCTCCATTCAAGAAGCGACTTCTTGAATCCCAGTAAAAATGTAAGTTTTTACCGCTATTTTCGATTCGTTTCATATGAGCGGATCCTTCAGGGGAGGATCCATGGGTGTTTGGAACGAGTTTCCGCCCATGAATCCCTTCAAGAACAAACCCATCGCAGGGCGGTCACCGGTCAACCGTCTACTTACGTGGACGCGGGTGACTGGCCGACCATGCTACCGACGCCATTAGGCGTGGTATTTTTTTTTCAAAATTTTTTTTATTGCATATTTTTATTTAGTTTATATTTTATATTAAAATTTATGTATTTAAATTATTTTTCTTTTTTTTTTTTAAAATTTTTGTCAGAGTTATAATTATAAATTGTTTTTAAATTTGTAGATGGCATATCGGAGAAGGAATATTGATCAGTTAGGCCCGATTAGGGACCGTGATGGTAGAGTAGCTGACAGGCCAGTGACTTAGTCTGCTAGATTGAGTCGAGAGCATCGTAGACAAAGAACTCCCCCTGCAACTATTATTCCTCCAATGGGTAGTCCACCACCCATGAATTACCACCCATGAATTATGTACCCCGCATTCCGCAACACGTATATGACTCTACTCTTTTTAATCCTATACCATACCCCGCATATAGCGAGCCCACCAATGGATGTCTAGAAGTAGTTCACACCCACCTCATTCAATTCCCGATATTCCTATCCAATCACAGGGGAGGGTTTCTGGTTATGAAGAGGATTATGTTGAGGAGTCTTCTACTGAGGATGGGGAGGATTTCATTGATGCTACCCCCTCCCCAACCCATTGTAGGTTAAGGTGAAGCACATAGGAGTCCAGGGATATTAAAGAGAGTATTTGGGAGATTTCGACCATCATCTAGCCGATCATCTTCTAGTAGGCCTACCCCAGTGGATGGAGGTAGACCGTTAGTTTCAAGAGGTAGACCGTCGATTTCCGGAGGTAGACCGTCAATTTCTGGAGCTAGACCTTCTGTTTCCGGAGCTAGACCTTCTGTTTCTAGAGTTATACCTTCCTATCACGCCCCTAGAGACTTTGTATCTGATGACCCACCTTATGTCTCACTAAGTACTACCCAAAGTACCCAACCTCCGAGCTTTCCCATTCTCACTCAGGTGAAACCAACGACGATAGATTGGGAGCAGAGGACTCCAGCAAGCGACGGACCGGAGATTCCATATGAGATTCCGTCTTATTCTGGTCATGTAGAAGTTGATATCTGGAACGGGGTAGAGAGAGATTTCGTAAAAATCACCAAGCGGAAAGATTCTCTTGTCAGGCAATGGACAGGACTAGACCAAGATGTAGAGGCATCTTCCATTTTAAACGGTACCGGTTTATGACACCTCCGTACTTCCATGTTTTCGCATCACGATGATGCACTTATTTGTTCATTTGTGGAGAGGTGGCAACCGGATACTAACTCATTTCACATGCCTTGGGGTGAAATGACAATCACACTTCATGTTGTATTTTATTTACTTCATATTCCTATTTTTGGTAAGGCAATCTCTGACCCTCATCATATTAGAAAGAATATTATACTTGAGATTGCAGAGTGTGTTCAAGTTGATCCTTAGACCCTGACTAAGGCAATTAATGAAAAGGGCGTTCCAAATAAAATGTTGGTCAACGCAATTAATCAACTGCCTTTGAATTCTATTGTCCGCGCGAAAATTTGTTTGCTACATATGTTGGGGTCGACCCTGTTTGTCTATCGTTCTTGGGATAAGGTGAACTTCAGGATATGGGGAGCCTTAATGGATATAAACCAAGTAAATTCGTATTCCTGGGGTAGTGCAACATTGGCAGCTCTGTATAGACAATTGGGCCAATCGTCTACGGCCGGCTGCAAGTCAATTGGCGGATGTCTTACCTTACTAGAGGTACTTAATTCTTTTTTAAAAATGTTAAATGTATTTAATTTTGCATTTGTCAATCGATTTATCTAATATTTCTATTCAATAATTTCTTGCGAGGCATGGATATATTCATATTTCCCGACATTTTTGAGTTATGATAGGTTGAACATTATTTGGAATGTTACACAACCATTTGTCTGAGAAAGTTGATTTAAAAAATATGAACAGACTCAGAAGTTACCGGATGATGTTGGATGATATGAGTGTAGAAGAGGTATTAATTGATTTATTTTGGATGATTTACAATAAAAATTATTTTCTAGATTTACGTAAAATGACTTTATGTTGTAGGTAAATTTCACACCGTTTGATAGATTCCCATTGACAAATCCTAGTTGCTGGATTTCTACATTTCATGGCACCATTCGGTTTGGCCATATTGTAGAACCGTACATGCCAGATCGTTGTTTGAGACAGTTTGGGTATGTACAGGAGAAGCCTATTAATAGAATTTTACCACTGGAGCATTATCGTCCTAGGGAGACTACAAAGTATAAGGTTGTATATAATTTTGTCGAGGCATTTTGGCTAAAGTCGGACGCACATTGTTTTTCCTCAGACTTATTGGGACGTATAGCAAACCCTCATTTAGCGGTGGCTTTAGGTTATCTTGAATGGTACCGTCCACGTACTCACTTGAGAATTCAGCCAGTTCAGGGGTTTTTTAAGGCGATGAAGGAACCAACTGGGTATTAATTGATATAATCAAAGAGTGTGACAAATGAGAACTCAAAAGTCCTTCCTCAATGAGCTTTAAAGATAACTCATATCTAAAGCCTTCAAGAGATGAGAACTTGGAAGAGATGGTGGAATCACAAGATGATGATCTTGAAATAGATACAAACTATGATGGAGATAATGAAGATCATACATCTTGTTCAAGGAAAAGAAATAATGTGCCACAAACCTTCAAAGATAAAGATTATAAAAGGAAGTGGCTTAAGGATTGATCCCTCGATAAAGAGTGAAGATAATGAATGAAGATGTGTCAAAATAAGAAAATAAAAAAACACTCCATACATGTTAGATATCTCAAAGTTCAAAGGTTATACCTATCAAGTGTTAGTAGTGCCCTAGGACCATTAGCACATGTTGTGCGTTTTGTTATCTTTTGAGCATGTAATTGAATAGTTAATTACGCTTTTGATTATCAAATGTGTGATTTGATAGTAAAACTCATTAGCTTATGTAATTACTATTCTAGAAGTCCCTAGTTTTATGTAATACTTATTTACTATGAAATAAAACTAGTATGATTGTTGATTGATGATCTTGTTTTCATCGATCATGTGTAATGGATACAAATCACATCATAGATGCAATATATAGGGATACATTGTATTGGGACGTGATCCGTTTGAGAAGTAATACTTCATGGTCTTAAGTCATAAGTATTACTTCGTCAATACTATTTTAGAATCCTTAGACCTTATGTCTTCATTGATTCTAGTATGAATGGAGCCACGTTTTGACTCGATCTGGACGTTACTTGTAACGAGTAATCAATACGATCGATGATCGGATGTAGTGTCCTATCATAGCTTGAATGTGAGAGACATTGTAAGGAATTTGTCCTCTCTATTATTAGAGAGAGATATCCATGGAGCCCCTCGATAGGGAAAGACTGTTTAAATGCATGGCCGATGCTCAAATGTATTTGATAAAGTTGTTATCAAATGTTATTTGTCGAAACAGTCCAACCCGGAGATCGAGCATAAATACAATTAAGCTTAATAAGGGTGACGACCACCATGCCTTATGCTTAATTAGGATATCGCGAGACAAAGGGATTAAATAGTGGATTGACAATAGGTTCCGTTGTAAATTCATTCACCTTGGGTAGTCACAATGTCTCGCTAGGGGCCGCTTGTGACTTATGAACTCACACTACTACTAAGTGTGTTTTCATTGCCATTGTGATATGAACCTACGGTGGTCACACGCATAGACGAGCTAACAAGCTTCATGTCCGCATTCAATGAATCTAGAATGTGTCTAGGTTCATTGTATCCGACATTTGTTTTTCCGAAAATAATAAAGTGTTTATTATTCGAATTAGAGATAAGGGCAATTTTGGTATTTAACTAAAGCCGGGATTAAGTGGGAGTTGTTATCCGATAAAGACTCCCACTACCGCAGTAAGTCTCAGGGGACGTGGGAGTTAGAGTCTCCCACAGTCGAGAGAAGTTGAGTAGACGTGGGAGTTGTTCCGGGGAACAAACTCCCACACTCTATATAACATCTCTTAGCCGAAACCCTAGGTAACGAAGTCATTCGACCGAAATTAAACAAGTAACCCGAAATCAGATTTGATTTCTCACCTCTCCCTTTTCTCTCTAAATTCCCGAACTTGAGAAAGACGAAGATCTAGCAATCACTGCTTGTTTCAGTCAGCGTGGATACCGGGTAGAGGGAAATTCCGCAGAGGGAATTCCGTTGGTGAAAAGAAACTGATCAAGAAACGTCATCCTCCATTCAAGAAGTAGCTTCTTGAATCCGAAACATGTAAGTTTTTATCGCTGTTTTTCGATTCGTTTTGTATGAGCGGATCCTTCAGGGGAGGATCCATGGGTGTTTGGAACGAGTTTCCGCCCATGAATCCCTTCATCAAGGACCCAAGAAGTTTAAAGACTAAGAGCAATGCTTAAAGTCATGACAAAGGCCAAAATGTCAATCCATACTCTTCATCACTTGGTAAGAAAGAAAAGTTATCAAACTGACTTTGTCAAATGACTTTACTTCATGATATTTATAAATTGAAAGTGATTTTAATGTATATGCTTGTGCTCTTATTAATGTTGCATCTCACCCCATTGATGATCATATTCATATAGATAACTTAAAGCATGATCTCCACATGTTACATGTTTCTTTAGCTAAGTTATCTATGAGGTGCAACATACCCAACTTGTTTGATTCTTTCTCTTACTAGCCTAATTCATCTAAGAATCCTTCTTGTTGTCTTAATTTTAATTTGGTTGGTCCTTGTGCACACACTTCCCACTTGAGAAACAAAGCTAATATTTAAGGACCTTCTCAAGAGGTACCTAGTAATTCTCAATATTTCCTTTTAGGTAAAAAAATATCAATGCTTCATAATGAAGATATGAAAAAAACAAGTAATGGAAAAAGAGATCTAAGACTCAAACAAGTAAAGGAGTCACATGCCAAGGACAACGAAAGTGTAGAGAGTTTATCAAGAAAAGAAACTTCACATGTGGATGATGACTCTACACAAGTCGTGAAACAAGAGATGATTGCCTCAATTGCATTAGCTTCATATGATAAAAAAAAGAAGTGGAAGCAATCAAAGGACAAACTCTTCAAATGACAAAAACGAAAGTAATGATTAAGAGAAAGATCACACAAGCTGCCTCATTGGACTTGGTGCTGATAAAGATCAACAAAATGTTCAAAGTCTAAATTCCATGAGTAATGAGGTACAAAGCTTCAACTTATCTCTTTTTAGTGATCATAATGTTGAGCACAAAACATTTGCAACAAAAAATTTGAAGTATGAGATTGACGGGAGTTTTCCAAACAAATGTTCAAAGGGTGTTTTTCCAATAAATGACCTCAAGAGAACACATTTCATAATATAACATGCGGTGTTTACGGCTTAAGTCCAAAAATATTTTGATAAAGAGTTTTCACAAAGCATTGACCTAGCCGTTTCTTGTCAATTACGATTTTTAATTTGAACAACACTATTTTGTTGAGGAGTTCTAGTGGCCGAAAAATTGTGGTGAATGCCATTTTCATTACAAAAGTTTCCCAAACTTTGGTTATTGAATTCTTTTCCATTGTCACTTCTAATGGATAACAATTATAAATAAGTGAGTTTTGGATTTTCTTGAATAAGTTAGAGAATTTTTCAAATGAATCAACTTTTTGAGTAAGAAAATGTACTCGAGTAAATCTTGAAACATTATCTTCTATAACAAATACATACCTGTTACCACAAAGGATATTGGTCTTCATTGGTCCAAAAAGATCTAAGTGAACAAGTTCAAGAGGCTTTGAAGAAGATACCATTTTATTTGGTTTAAAAGATGTTTTAGTTTGTTTTCCAAATTGGCATGAATCACAAAGACGTATTTTCTCAAACTTCACTTTTGGCAACGCACGTACAAAATGACCAAGCCTACGGTGCCAAAGGAAAGCATCATCATCATTCACATTCAAGCATTTAATGTCATAGGCAAGAAAATCATGTAGAGATAGAGCATAGACATTACCAACACGATTAGCAACAAATATAACCTCATTTGTTAGAATCAAGAATAGAGCATGCATCTTTTCTAAAGGAAACAACAAATCCATTATTACAAAGTTGACTATTGCTAAGCAAGTTGTATTTAAAAAGTTCAATAGGAAGTACTTGTCTAATGAGAGTAGAGAAACCTTTACTGACATTTTCAATACCAATAATTCTTCCCTTCGTTTTGTAACTAAATGTGACGAATCCATCATTGATTGGTTTCATATCTCTGATGAGAGTAGCATCTTCTGTCATGTACCTTCAGTCCCCAGTATTAAGAAACCATTTTGTCGGGATTGCTCTATTGCCATGTTGAACCTCATCCTAAAGTGCCATGAAACAAATGTTGGCATTTTCATTGCTTGGGTGAACTTCTTCATGATCACTATCATTTTAATCCCAAGTGCCCATCGTGTCTTTTCCATTTTTTTAATTGAAGAATCATTTCTTCTTTTCATCCTTATTCTCCTTTTCTTTTGATTTGGGGCAATCTCCAATGATGTGTTCTATACTGCCACACTCATAGCATCTTATGCCACTAGGATTTTGAGAAAATTTTCATTTCCTGGATTGAAATGGCTTTTTGCCCTTTCCTCCATAGAATACTTTTCACATACTTCTAACCGCCATAGCCATGTTATCATCATTTTGATAAACATGTTCATCATCACTTGTTTTCTCCTCATAATCATTTTTGTTCTCACTAGCTATGAGAGCAATTCCTTTTGGTGATTTGTCACCATGTTCCAAGCTAGTTTGTCTTTCAAGTTTCATCTTATGAGTGGGAAGAGAACCAATAAGTTCTTTCGTTGGATAAGCCTTTAAATCTTTTGCCTCTACAATGACTAAGGCTTTTGCTTCCAAAGCCTTTGGAAAGGCACTGAGAATTTTCAAATTGACTTCACCAATAAAGTATTTCTTTCCATTAGCCTTTAGCCCATTGATAATGTTGGTGAATCTTGTGTTAATCTTATTAATGTTATCATTTGATTTCATAGAGAACAACTCATAATCTCTCACTAGCATATTGAACTTGGACACTTTTACTTGATTAGTACCCTTATTTGTAACTTCGAGAGTTTTCCACATGTCATGAGCCCAATAACCTCAGCTTATATAGTTGTACTCATTTTGATGAAGAGCACAACTTATGATATTCATTGCTTCGAAGTTTATGGTCATTTCTTAACTCCGAATTCAGAAAACTCATGTTTAGCCTTTTGGACTCAAACACCATTCTCTTCTTTAATGGGGACATAAGGTCCATCTTCAATCCCACTTCACAACTCAAAATTAATGGAACAAACACTCATACAAAATTGATTTTTCCAACAATTGTAAGCTGTTCCATCAAAGAAAAGAGGTCGGTTTGTGGAAGACCAATCTAGATACGCAAGAGCTGAATGCCCAACCATAGATATTTACTTCAAGGTGATTAAACCAAAAAGGAGAAGAAAATACTCTGATACCAAATGTAAAACCTAAGGGGGAGAATTGGGTTTTTGTAAACTTTTAAAACTTTCTTTCAAGTAAAGAGAAACAAGCTAAACAAAATAGTGAGTTGTAAGCTAACAAGGAAAGATAAAAAACACAAGATTTATACTGGTTCGACTCACTAAGAATCTACGTCCACCTTGACACTAACCCAAATATTTCAACAACATACTAACTTCCCTTTACAACTTAATGATGATGAGATCAAACCAATATTACACAAGTGGCTAACTCACTAAGAGTTTGACACAACAACCACTTCACAAGCTTACAAAGAGCACAATTCACAAAGAGATTACAAACTCATAAAGCGTACAACTCACTAAGAGCTTCTAACTGACAAAGAGCTAACTCACAAAGTGAGATGAGGGAAATGTTTAACCAAACTAATCACACTTTATGTGATGGATATATACAAATTTATATCTCAATGACTCTAAGCTCAAACGATAAAAATCACACTTACTTTGCAAATGAAAGTTTATTAAATGCTTACTGGAAAGTGTATAACATAATGGCACTTAATGGCTTAGATGATAACTCAAAAATCGAGTCTTTGGGGCTTATATAGAGTTTAAAATCGAGCTGCATTTAGTGCTTCAACGGCAAGTATTTACCACCTAATTGCATAGTCCCGTCGACCGATATGGCTATCAAGTCGTCCGAGTCTCATCTGGACAAGTTTAAGTGGTCTACTGGATACATGCGGTCGACCTGAATGGGGACCTCGGTCGTCCGACCTAAGATCAAGGTCTTCCGGACCAACTAGCCATTGGAGTTCAAGAACATTCAAAGTGACCAAGTGAGACTTCACACTTTGGTTGACCTTACCACACAAGTCAGTCGACCAACCTTCATCAAATCATCCGAGCTTTCGGCTCGCTCAACCTAGGTTAGGGTCACAAGTGGATTTTCCATTACGTCTCTATTTAAATGATCTCTAACTTATGCCAAAACCTTTTGTGCTATAAGAAAACTTTTTCAAACATATTTAATCTTTGTTGATCGAAGTATCAAAATATGATTTTCAAAACACAAGGCATTCTAAATGAAAATGTTTTATGTACTCTAGATAGATTAGGAACCCCGTATCTTCGGCTTTTCTAGATTTGTATAGGTATTTGATTATTCTTTATGTTTATTTTCTTTATACTTGATGTGAACTTAACCATATGATAAATGGTTCAGGCTTGTTTTTATTTTATATTTTGCTTTATGCTCATTTATGTAGGGAGTGGATTTGTTTTCACCTACTTGGAGGTTTTGGTGAAGTCCTCCTCCATGTACTTTTGTCAGCTATTTGGCCAATATTTTAATAAACGGGTAGGGGTCCACGCCAAACCCCCCACCACAATAGGTGGCTTTCTCGACAGAAAAAAAAAATGTAAATGTTTTATGTGTCTGCATAAAAAGTGTGAGACATATAAATTGAGGTTAGATCCTAGGGTTTTACAATATGTAGAAAATCTAATCTACCCTAGTATATATAAGTCTTCAAGGCTTCTTCATGTGATGGAATATCTTGAATCTTCATTATATACGTATTGTCTTATTACTTTGTAGATTCATCTTGAAGATCTTGGTAATTCCATAAGATCTATCACAAATAACGTTAGATCATCATCACTTGTTTATCGTTTACCAAAATAGAGAAATTAGCACTTAGTGAGTTGGCAAGATATTTAAACATCCTTTTAAACTTCGTATTATTAACACTTGTAGAGCCTCCAATTGTAGCTGCTCGTGGGGAAGCAACAACTGTGTCAGGAGCTTCCTTCTCTCCTGTCGTGAAAGGCGATTTGGGGGTCAAGAGAAGAATACATTTTGCGCAAAAAGCGATGCCTGCTAATTAATTTCATAATTACAAAGCTTTCTGAAATGATCATTAGATCATTTTTTTAGAACTAGAAAAAAAGAGAAAAAAAACTTATTTTTTGGCAAACTAAAAGAACAAGGAAAACATATGTCCAAGAACATAAATTCACAAAAACATTTGAAGACAATTAACAGTGTAGAAATTAACAGAAATGAACACACAATAACACTTATATTAATTAATTACAGAATTACAAAGTTCTTTGTAATGATCTTTAGAAATGATCATTTTTTTACAACTAAAATAAAAAAATAAAAGAAAATTTCTTGGCCATCTTAAAGAACCAGAACAACATATGTTCAAGATGATCAAGTTCCTCTTCATCGTTAACAGATCTACTGCTGCAACTTTGATCACTTTTGTTTGGCAAAAGCAGTCCATAAACATACAACAATACTCATATCTGAATCTTGATTCTTGAGCAGGGCCGTGTGAATGACACATGGGGCATGATGCAAAATTTTAAATGAGGCTTATATTAAAAAAAATATTTGAAAAATTTAAACAATTATTTTCTTTATTTTTTGGCTACAAAATTACTTATTAAAGTTTCATATTCAAAATGTTCTAATAAATTATTTTCAATAGATAATATATCTAATCCATTTAATCTATCTTGTAACATATTTGATCTTAAATAAGATTTTATTAGTTTTAATTTTGAAAAACTTCTTTCAGCAGAAATAACTTTTACATTTATGGTTAGTAAAATTTTATAAATAATACATGCATTTGGAAAAGAATCTAATTTTTTAATGTAATTTAGTACCTCAATTTGAGTATTAATTTCTACATTAAAGGGTTTCTTTCAAAACTTTTAATTCTGAAAATAAATCAAATCCATCAACATCTAAATATTCATTAAATTTTAAATAATTTTCAAGGTTAAGACAATATTTTTTAATTCATCATCCAAAGCTTTTAACTTGTTTACATCAAATAATAAACCAAATTTTTTTTTCATATTCTATAGCCAAAATATTTGAAAATGGGATGGGATTGGGATTTGCAAGGGATGCGAGAGGTGATGAAGTTGTAGTGACTTTCCCTCAGAATGACAGACAAGCTGCGTATCAGAATCCACAGAAATCTATCGTTTCTTATTTTATTTGTTTATCATACTGGCTTTTGGAATTTGTTTAGACTGGGTGAAGGATAAAGAGAATAAAAAAACTCCAAATTTTTAGGGATGAAAGATAGAAAGCCACTAAGTTTTTATAATTTTAAAGTGAGTCTCAATGGGTTTAGGCTAGGCCTATGTTTAGTGGGCAATGGGTGGGATGCAATTATATGAGACCTCTAACTTTTTTTTGTAGTCTCCTTTCTTATACGTATACACAATAATATGGGTAAATATTTTTCTTATTTTTTATTTTAGCTAACTTCTATCAATTATTTCTCTTAATGTATTGAACAGACACTCTCTCTTGTGATTTCTTAATCAAATATTGATAACAATTTGTACCATCATGTGAATGTATAGGTAATATGGTTTTGTAGAAAAAGAGGATCGTTTCTGTTTTTGTTTATGAAGTCCAGCTTGGCATTGTCAAGTGAACTGAATTTGTCGGTTGTTGATATAATTATTTGTCTTTGTCACAGATGGTTGTTTCTGAAGTTGGGCATAAGTTACTTGAAGGAATGGGATTTACCTAAAGGCTAAAGAAAAGGCGGCCGGGCACTGCCTTGTTCGGGTGAGTACTTGCAATAAACCTTTTTTGTTGGAGTGAGTTTTCGAATGATTATGCACGATATGTGGATGAAACTTGCTGTTTGAGAAAAATATTATTATTTTGGAGAATATTTAGTTTTGGTAATTACTAGTTTTATTGTATTAGGATTGCTATAGTAGTTTCCTAATCATATTATATTTCCTAGATATCTTAGGGATTCTATTAGGTTTTACTGCTATAAAAATAGTAGAGTTGTCTAAGTATTATGTGTGGTCTGGAGTAGTATTGTAGTGTGGTTTGAATATTGATGCTTATTACTTATGAATTTGAGAGTTGTTGTATACAATATTGTCTACTCCCGTAGTATGGTTGTGAGATTTGATCTCTTTGTTTTGTACGGCATTCACTCACCACCAAATTATTTATGAAACATATGTGTTTAAACGTATTAAAAAAATTTACAATTTTGCTCAGCCTCAATGTGCAACTCGCTGAAGAGTCTTTATGAAAAAGGAAGTTGAAAATTGATAGTACATGCTGGGAATTTTCTGATAAAACAGACTTATGTGTTGTTAATGACTTTTGACTTTTTTGCAGAATGTAAGTTGTATCTTCATGGTCATAGCATGAAATATACAACTAATATCTCTTCTTTTGATGGTAAAAATCATTGTTGTTAAAATCGCGAGTCAACACGTAAAATCGTACCATTCTACGGAGGCAAAACGTGTTGAATCGGTGGTAGAATCGTAATCTGGTAGAAACGGAGTAGAATCGTAGAATCGTATCGTAGAATCGTACGTTTCTACGGATTATACTCCAGTTTGGTCTCCATCGAAGATTCTTCACCACGTGTGATTTTATTTTCGATCTTCTAACCTTTGTATCTCCGAAAGATGTTGTGTTTGTAGAATAATCTGAAATGGTTTCTCTTCAAAGAAAGAAATGCTCAATTGAAATCAATTGAAATCTATGGAAACAATGATGGTGATGATGGTCCATCTATAAGAAAGGCTTTGATTGTTTGTAGAGTTATTGCAGAAAGAGTTCATAAGTCTTTGGAGAATATTCAAGAAATTGCTGGGCAAACTGGTTTTGATTCTTTGGCTGGAAAAGTTGGTCTTTATTCAAATATTATAGCTTCTGTCGAAGTTTTTTTACTGGCTTTTTTGTTCTTATTTTTATTACTAACAAGATGGAATATTTAGTTGGTTATTTTGATTAAAAGATCATAAACTTATTATGTACTTTATTTATTTATTTTTTTTTGAAACTTATAAGCTAATAATTATGAGTAGTCGTATTTTTATATTTTAAAAGACTTGTGAATTCTTTATTATGAACTTTGTTGCGTTATTATCTTTTAAAAAAACTTGTGAAACTATGTTTAATGAATTTTTTGAATCAAATTATATGATTTATATGTTAATTATTGTTATTTATACATAAAATATATATATATATTTTTTTTTGTACGATTTTACGATTCATAGGGGTGTCAATCGAGCTATGTGAGCTGAGCTTGGCATAGCTCACGCTTAGCTCACATAAAAATTGAAAAGCTCACGCTCACGCTCAGCCCGGAAAAGCTTATAAACCTTGAGCTCACGCTCAGCTCACATTTTAACACGAACTCGAGCTTAGCTCACGAGCTTCCCTATTATTGTGTTGTTAATGACTTTTGACTTTTTGCAGAATATAGGTTGTATCTTCATGGTCATAGCATGAAATATACAACTAAGATCTCTTCTTTTGATGGTTAAAAATAGGATTTCCTATTTTTAATCCCGCAAATCTCTTGAACAAGTTACGTTTTTATCAGTTATATACGCCCTTTTTCTCATCTTAAAAATCTAAGGAACAATTTTAAATTCGAAATAGGATATGGCAACTCCAGACCAGACTCAATTTTACTAAGAGAGTTTCCTCCAGTTAATGAAAAAGATGCTAGAAGTATTCTACCATTTGTGGTTTTAATTACCTTTTTTTTTTTTAACGAGTATAACAAAATCCAGATGGAAATTTCTAAATTTTGAGGTTCAAACTCTGTGTTCTGGCATCAATCTCATTGTGCAAACTCTGTAAGCTTCGGTAAATTCAATGCAGCTTATTATATCGATGTTTTTCATGGAAATAGATCTCAATTCTTACAATACATTCTTTTGTTTCCAAGTCTAGGAAATTTGGAGAATTTGACCTCTTATTCACAGTACACGAAGCACTTCAACACAAGGATTCCTTCTATGTAGGTGGACTCAAAGTTGAAACTGGAGGGATTCATGGGCGGAAACTCGTTCCAAACACCCATGGATCCTCCCCTGAAGGATCCGCTCATATGAAACAATTCGAAAAATAGCAAGAAAAACTTAAGTTTAGGATTCAAGAAGCTACTTCTTGAATGGAGGATGATCGGATGCTGCTACCGATTGATCTCCCTTTGCGGAAAGTCCCTCTACCGGTATCCACGCGACGAAACGGGAAGCGATTGCTAGCTCTTCGTTTTCTGAGATTCTGGAATTAGAGAGAAAAGGGAGAGGCAAGAATAGAAAACGGTTTTCTGATTCTATGTATTATTTTGGCTGAAAACATTAGTCATCTAGGTTTCGGCTAAGAGATGTTATATAGAGTGTGAGAGTTCGTTACTAGAACAACTCCCACCTCTATTCAACTTCTCTCGGCAGTGGGAGTCTCAGAATCCCACGTTCCCTAGACTTTCGCTGGTAGCGGGAGTCCTTATCGGATAATAACTCTCACGTAATCCCAGCTATGGGTAAAATACCGAAATTGCCCCTATCTCTAATTCGAATAATAAACACTTTATTATTTTCAGAAAAGTGAATGTCAGATACAACGAACCTAGACACATTCTAGATTCATTGAATCTGGACATGAAGCTCGTTAGCTCGTCTATGCGTGTGACCCTGTAGGTTCATCTCACAATGGCAATGAAAACACACTTAGTAGTAGTGTGAGTTCATAAATCACAAGCGGTCCCTAGCAGGACATTGTGACTACCCAAAGTGAATGAATATACAACGGAACCTAATATCAATCCACTATTTAATCCCTTTGTCTCGCGATATCCTAATTAAGCATAAGGCATGGTGGTCGTCACTCTTATGAAGCTTAATTGTATTTATGCTCGATCTCCGGATAGATTGTTCCAACAAATAATAACCACTTTATCAAATACATTTTAGCACGGCCATGCATTTAGACAGTCTTTCCCTATCGAGGGGCCCATGGGTTATCTCTCTCTAATAATAGAGAGGGACAAATTCCTTGCAATGTCTCTCACATTCAAGCTATGATAGGACACTACATCCGATCATCAGTCGTATTGATTACTCTGTTACAAGTAACGTCCGACTGAGTCAAAACGTGGCTCCATTCATACTAGAATCAATAAAGAGATAAGGTCAAAGGATTCTAAAATAGTATTGAGGAAGTAATACTTATGACTTAAGACCATGAAGTATTACTTCTCTGACGGATCACGTCAAATACAATGTATCCCTATATATTGCATCTATGATATGATTTGTATCCATTACACATGATCAGTAAAACAAGATCATCAATCAACAATCATACTAGTTTTATTTCATAGTAATTAAGCATTACATAAAACTAGGGACTTATAGAATAGTAATTACATAAGCTAATGAGTTTTACTATCAAATCACACATTTGATAATCAAAAGCAAAATTAACTATTCAATTACATGCTCAAAAGATAATAAAACGCACAACATGTGCTAATGGTCCTAGGGCACTACTAACAGAAACACTTTGTATGTTTAAATGTTGGAAAATTGCTATCTTTACATTATGTTCATTTTCGTCTTTTTGTACTAATGTATTATTACTATGCATCTATTCTCAATTATACACTGTCATTTTCTTCTTTGAAATTTTCTCAAAGTGATACACAAAATACAATAACAATAAAATAAGTAATTAAGTCCCCCAATAACTGAGGTACGGGCAGGGATGGATCATACGAGATAAATTTAACATTTTGCAATAAATGCATTAAGTGTCTGCTTCCAAAATGCTACTGAAATAGATGAATTGGAGACTTACCTAATATACATAATGGTGGGTTCCGACCCAAGATTGGTATTGGAGCCCCGAGCTGCTTCTAGCCCGAGTCAGCCTGCTTACCCCCAACTCATACACTGCTCAACAACGAGCTAATGATGGGAAATCCTGCACAAAGTACGTGTAAGAAACACAATGGACGATGTACTTACTAAACAAAATAAAAAGTCGCACAACAAGACAAGGTACTAACGCAAGTCGGAATAATTGAAAGACTTTCTATACAAAATTTCCAAGAATGCAGAGGCCAATGAGTCTCTCGCAATCATCCCAAAGGCATATTTTTTGATGATATCTAACTCAGAAATCTCTACATCTGGATCAATTGAAGGATTTGGAATGACGGTGGACAAATTCCATTCTCGAATAAACTCTGCGGGGTGGGGCAAACATAAAAGAAGGATTCTTTCCGGCATTTGAAGGAGGAAGGACCATTGACAACCAATTTCTTATCAGCTCCTACTGTTTTATGCTTATGCACAAACCAACCTAAACCTTGCTTTACAACTTCAGGGGCATTCTTCCTCAACTTCCCCATGGGGACTACCTCGAAGAAACACCTAAAATTTTCTAGTTTGGTAGGCACCCCGAAAACATGGCATAGCAAGATAAAGCAGGTAATAAATCTTGTAAGATTCCGGTTTAGTTGCGCTAGATTTATACTATAAAATGTGCTTAATTCTACGAACAGTTGGTGCGGGGGAATGGTCAATCCCTCCGAAGTTGTTCTACATAGGCAGTTCTGTACCTCGAATGAGGAGAACACACCCTTTTGATCAGGGTTGTGCAAGATAAATGAGTATTGGGCAGGAATATGCATACTATCCCAGAGTCTCTTTAGTCTAGACTCATCCAGGATTGGCTTAATATCCTAGGCCTCACACTCTTCTATTTGCCAGAATTTTTGTGGAGGATATTCTAAGGCTGGTGAAGACTAAAGAGATACCGTGATGACCCATCCTATTATGAGTTATTCTAGACAAATCCACTAGGAAGGAAACACTAACTTCACCCAAGGATACAACATTATTTGTCCCTCTATTTTTTTCTTACGAGGTCGGAGTTGAGATATTTTTTTCATAGTAAGTCTGCAATAGCAAGCAAAATCCGAATGGACTTGAACATAACTACGGGAGAAAAGGTCTCGTCATAGTCAATACCATGAATTTGTTTGAAACCTTTCGTGACCCGAGTCGCCCTTATGCGTTTGTACATTCCCTTCCATGTCGGTTTTAATCTTAAAAACCCATTTGCACCCTATGGGAGTTACCCTTCAGGTGGATCAACCAAGATCCAGACTTGGTTTGTGTACATGGAGTCCATTTCGAATCTCATGGCCTCAAGCCATTTCTCGAGAATACGGCCTATTAAGTGCCTGTTTGTAGGTTGAAGGTTCATCGTGATCCACAAACATAACATCACCATGTTACGTTATGAAAAAAACCAAATTTTTCCGGAGGTGGCCGGCGAACTCTACCAGACCTACGCAATTCTTGTGTTTCTTGAGCTAGTGCTTGGCTGCATAACTGTTTGTGGCACTCGCTGCACAACAACTTGTGGAGTCCGTTCAATTTCCATCTTATCATTAGTGCTAGTTTGAGAGTCCCGGAACTTCGATGAAGTTCTCACGCTACTCCCACTCGTGTTTCTAGAAACAAATTCTTTTTCTAGAAAGACTCCCGATGCGAGCAACAAACACTTTGTTTTCGTTAGGGATGTAAAAGTAGTATCCTTTAGTTTCCTTAGGATAACCTACAAATATGCACTTTTCAGATTTTAGAGCCGACTTATCGGAAGGCGAGTGTTTTACAAAAGCTTCACAGCCCCAAATCTTGAGGAAAGACAAACTGGGGCGCTTCCCAGTCCATAACTTGTATGGCGTCTTTGTAACTGATTTAGATGGAACGTGGTTAAGTGTTAAAGCTGCTGTCTCTAGTGCGTGTCCCCAAAAAGAATTGGGCAGGCTCGTGTGACTCATCATAGAACGAACAATATCTAATAAGGTTACTGTTCCTCCTTTCGGATACACCATTCCATTGTGGAGTAGGCTGGAGGAGAAAGTTGTGAAAGCGATTCCACAATCTTTTAGATAGTCACAAAATTCTTGACTCAAGTATTCTCCTCCTTGATCAGATCGAAGAACTTTAATACTCTTGCCAAGTTGGTTTTCTACTTCTAGTTTAAACTCTTTAAACTTAGCAAATGCTTCGGATTTGTGTTTCATCAAGAACACATATCCATACCTACTGAAGTCATCAGTAAAGGTAATGAAGTAGAGGTAACCACCCCTTGCATGTATATTAAATGGGCCACATGTATTAGTCCTAATAAAGCATCGGCTCTCTCACCTAGCTTAGTGAAAGGTGATGTTGTCATCTTACCCAACAAACAAGATTCGCATCGATCATAAGACATGAAGTCAAATGATTCCAATAGCCCATCTTTATGGAGCTTGGATATGCGGTCTTCTTTTATGTGGCCTACGCGACAATGCCAGAGGTATGTCGGATTAGAATCATTAGTCTTAATCCTTTTTGTATTTATATTTAAAATTGGCATATCAAGGTCTAAAATATATAGACCATTAATCAAAGAGGCGCTTGCATAAAAAATATTATCAAAAAATAACGACAATCGTTGGTTTTTGATTGAAATCTCAAAACCTTTCTTGTCCAAACAAGAAACTGAAATAATATTCTTCGTTAAACTTGGTACATAGAAACAGTTTTCTAAACCCAAAACAAGCCCTGAAGGCAAAGTAAAAGTACAAGTCCCTACAGCTAGGGCTGCAACACGTGCTCCGTTGCCAACTCGTAGTTCCACTTCACCCTTTGCCAACTCTCTACTCCTTTGCAGTCCTTGCACATTAGTACAAATGTGAGAACCACATCCGGTATCAAGTACCCAAGAAGTAGTTGTATTTAAATTGATATCAGTCACATTAATATCAACAACATAAATACTTGAGCCCAAAGCAACATTTGCTTTCTCTTTTTCCAGCCTTTTTCCTGCAACATAGCTTTTGCAGTTCCTTTTGCAGTGACCCTTTTCACCACAGTGATGACAGATAGAGTCCTTGGCTACACCAGCCTTAGATTTCAATGCATTGTTGAAAGTGGTTTGCTTGCCCTTGGGCTTACCTTTCGGTTTGCCTTTGTGTTTCACAAAACCTTTGCCTTTGCCCTTTTGCACCATCAGTATGGTGTTGGGCTTGGACTTGCCTATTTCCTTCTCGGCAGTCCTCAGCATGTTCAACAACTCAGGCAATGGCTTGTCAATTTCATTCATGTGATAATTCAGAATGAACTGACTGAATGACTCAGGCAACGATTGCAAGATCAAATCAGTCGACAACTCTTGCCCCAAAGGAAATCCCAGTTTTCCAAGGTTCTGAACATAACCTATCATCTTAAGAACGCGAGTTCCTACTGGCATTCCTTCAGACATTTTGCATTGAAAAAGAGATTTCGATACGTCGAATCTCTCCTGTCGTGCTTGTCCCTGATATAGTTGCTTCAGGTGAGCCAGCATCTCATAAGCCCCCATGTCCTCATGTTGCTTCTGAAGCTCAGAGTTCATGGTGAAAAGCATGAGGCTCGACACATCTAAAGCATCACTACAATGCTTCTGATAAGCACTTCTATCAGCGGTCGAAGCGCGAGCCTCTGGTGTATCAGGAATAGGCTGTTCTAGAACATACAGCTTTTTTTCAAGCTTGAGAACGATTCTCAAGTTTCTGAACTAGTCGAGGAAGTTAACTCCCTCTAATTTGTCCTTCTCAAGGACAGAACGCAGTGATAGTGTTTGGTTTGAATTTGTCATTTTTCTACAACAAAATACATATACAAAGTAAGTACTAGATAAAAAAATCATTATTAGGTCTTTTATCTTTTTAATGATTTCTCCCACAATTTTCTTCGAGTGAATAACCCTCATTATCAACTCGTAAAGTTCGTTAACTTTCTAGCGGGCCAAGATCCATATTTCTGAGTCAGCTTTGGCTGATCGCCCAAAACTTAGTTATTTAGGTAGGCAACGTTTGCCAATTACATCAAATTATGTAATTCTTGGTTAGTTGAGTGAATAACATTTATTCAAGCGTATCATTATACACTTTTCTCAACTCTTTTGCCTCTAGATCCTTAATCCATTTATTGAGATAATCCAGTTAACTAGGACCCTAAGTTTTTGCCGGCGGATATCACAAAGTATCCTTTGCGCCTCACCCGGATAGACACGTATGTACAGCTTTGGCATGTCCCATACTAATGTCGATCTAGGCCTTGACGAGGGCCAAACTTAGGAAGGCACTAATTAATATTTAATTGAGGGGTTTTGTTTTTAACAATCTCACCAGAAAAGCATAAATAAAACAGTTTATGCTTATATACATATGCATCCAATACATAAAAAGTAAAAATGCAATAGTAATCGCCATATCCTATTCGGTTTTTCCAAGCCAATGGAAAAACCGTGAAGTCAATCTAAGGGTGTGTAAAGAAAAATTCTATTTTACACCGTCTTGACCTTCAGGTGGTTGTCTCCAAATCATCATCACTGCTGTACCTTCTCCTAATCTAGAATTACATAATTCTAAGGAAACCTCGAGTTACATTCGAGGGGATTTGATGAGAAGAGAATTACAACTTTTGATAAAAAGAGATAGACACGATGCACAAATCGTATTTATAAAATAAACCAAAAGGGTAAAGGCGATTACTATGCATAATGCTCAACTAACATAACAATTTATGGAAAAATAAGCAAACAACAAAATGAACATTTCATATTCTGTTTCAGTTCGGTGGACCGGCCACCCCGCTCGGTCGACCAGGTAAATAGTCAGCTGAACTGACATATCTACCAATCGTCCGAACAAAGTACTGAGAGTACTCGGTTGACCGAACAGACATTGCGGTCGACCGAACAGAGTACTGAGAGTACTCGGTTGACCAAAACAGGCATTTCGGTTGACCGAAATTCTCGACTCTCATACATGTCATACATGATATACAACATTTCTAGCAATCCTAAGGCATGCAAAATATAGATTCATAATCCATATTAAAATACTATAGCACATTAAGTCTATAGGGTACTCGTGACTTGCCCTGATACCACTGTTAGAGAAATAACCGGGTCAATAACAGTTATGCAGCGGAAATAAAATGACCCGCCTCTAATAGGATCTTTCACGAGTAAGAACCTTAGACTATGGGATAGTATTATACCTTTCGAAGTGCGAAAATCGTCTGGAACGGTTTCAGTTGTCACGAACGGAACACCACCAACGCAGGCTCCGCCTCTCCCAATATCCACTCGATCTTCCGGGGATGGTCCTCTACCGCTTGGTGCTAGCCAACGCCTCGTAGAAGTCTTGAAGACACTCTTCAAGATGGAGTATATATATATGGTGGATATAGGACCTAAAGAAGAACAAGAAACAGTTTTCTCACTTCTTTTCTATTAGCCAAAGCTAGAAAACAAGTATCTAGAAAATCTGTCTTTTCTTTCTATTCAATCTCTATTGAATGTTCTCTCTTTTCTCTCTTCTCTAAGCTCTCAAAAAGCTGGAGAATAATCACTTAGAATGCTTGGAAAAATCAGCATTTTTCTTAGTCATTCAAAGGATAGTGGGGAGAGTGAAAGGGGGAAGTGGGAGATCATGGAGGAAACCACTCCTCCACATTCTCCACCACTTTAACCTCCTTTCTAAGAGATAAGAGCTGAAAATATGTCCAATATTTCCAGCCATAAGGTCGGTCCAAATGGGTTGGTCGGCCCAACCCGATTAAGGGCCCAATCCAATCGCCCGGCCCTGACCCAATCGAATTGGCGCACCTTAGATTAAATGTACTCCAGCAATTCTAAGGCTGGTGAAGACTAAAGAGATACCGTGATGACCCATCCTATATGAGTTATTCTAGACAAATCCACTAGGAAGGAAACACTAACTTTACCCAAGGATACAACAATATTTGTCCCTCTATTTTTTCTTACACGAGGTCAGGTTGAGATATTTTACCAGAATAAGTAGATATCTTGGACGCCATAACAATAGTGGACTTACAAGGGATTTGCCGGAGAAAACACCGGATAAACCGAGTATGCCTTGATTAGACTTAGAAGCCTAAAGCCTTAACGAATTGGGTGTTTGGGGGTTCGGGGGGCTAGAGGGTATAATTATTGGATAAGGAAGTTTGGAATTCGGTTCTTTAAATCGGAAATAGTAATCGGAACAGAACACTTCGCCAGAGAAGATAAACAACGAAGAGAAACTAACAAAAGTGAATTTTTGCAAAGAATGTTTGGATACTAGGTCATGGATCGCGTGGACACTGTGTATTTGTAGAAGATAAACCGGTTCTACGTTCATTATAAAGGGATTTATTCGTGTCTTCTTTTCGGGAGTGAACAACAACCTGTGTGAAATTATTAGTTTTCGAAGAACATCTTTGAGCTTCAACAGAAAGGATCCCAATGTTATATTTGCCTGAGGTTTTATTTACTTGACGGGTATTTCCCCCGGGCGATCATCTGGTTATACATATAACCCTTTCTTGAATATTTCACATGAGCATGCCCAATCATGGGGCAATAACATCTTGACATGTTATCCATGAGATTGATATACTCGTGATAGGTTTATCCGGAGGTGTGTTAGACACCGTCCATATGATGTAGCAGTACATCTTCCCGATGTCTGAGTTCTTCAAAATTCCTAATCTTGTGCCTATACGGATGTTAGTTCAACACCTCAGCTTCAAGCGTCTTCACCTGAAGTCTTGGGGGGGCTTATGGTGGCTTCTGACCCAAGATCCGTATTGGAGCCCCGAGCTGCTCTTAGCTCGGGTTGACCCGCATCAATGCATATCGACATGTGTGAATAAAAATGTACAGTTTATGTCAACTACCAAAGCGATTGACTCCTCATGAGACTACGTTCAATAAACCTTTTTCGATCAAAATACTTATGTTAAGAACATTCCTAATCGAATTGGTAAATATTATATTCTTGGGATTTAACCTCCTATAATTTCAAGTATTTTCTACTGCTTTGATCATCTGATTACTTGCCTTTTAAACATTGAGTTTTTTTATTCTATCTCTTTCTATCTCAAAGGTAACTTAAGGATAGGAGAGTGGTTGTGAGCATCCTCACCACCCTTTTGATGGTTTATGTCTTGTAGGTTACTTCCATCTTATGCAAGGTATCTTAGCTTGCATTGAGGGCGGAGTTTGAAGATCGGAGCCAGTTTGTTCAGGACACAACAACACAGAATATGAAAAAAATATCCTTTTTTATTTTGTCTTCTGAAATTTGTCGGTACAAGTTACTTTTAATCCTGTAATTTATATTCAATAAAATGATGAACTTTAGTGCTTTTATAACTGTTAAGTTTTATCTAAATTTTGAGTTCAGAGTATTGGTTTATAAGATGTGCCTTCGGAATTTCAGAACCATGAAGAACTTCAACTCAAGGATTCCTTTTCTCTGGTTGCCTTCATATCATATGTGTAGGTTTTATTGTACAATGCTTTTCTCGACAGCTGGAAATTCTAATTCCCTGTTTTTCGATTCTTCCCTTGCAGTAAGATGTATAAGTTGAATCATTTTCTTTGTTGGAATCGGAATTGAAAGTGATGCCACAATGCTCCTAAATGGTTATGTCCTAAAGCTATCGAATACCCGTGATCTCCGAGAATGGGCAGCAGAAGAGATGAGTAGGCCAGAGCTTTGCAAGGTTGGTTTAAAGGATCTAGTGTAAGTAATTCTCAAGAAAGAAGTCTAGGCAAGTTAAGGCTATTGAAAATGTATCTTTTGTTGACATGATGCCGCTTCTTCTGCTTACATCTAGTTCTAACTTTAGGGTATTTTTATTTTTGTTTCGTACTCTCCTCTATCTCAATTTGGGACTAAAGAAGAAACATTTTCGTTAATTGTATCTTTGCAACAGTAATTGACCATTTATGTTTTCCCACCTATATAGTGCTTTGCGACAAATATGAATGTCTGAGTGATTCTTCTTCTCATGTTATCACATTCTATGTTACTCGTACTCTTCAATTAGCACCTGCAAAGCAATCTTAGAAGTTGTTGCTCGCGCTATCTTAAAAGAGCATGAAGAGGCTGAGAGAAAAAAAACTGAAAATGAAATATTAGCCAAAGTGATTATTTGAGTTTACCACAAGGCGCAAATCACTTGCAAACGAAAAAAAAAGAAAAAACAGTGCATTAGAAAAATCTTTTGTTGTTGTTGAGAGAGATTTTGCTGATAAACTCTGTGCAAGAATGTTTTACAATTCTACTTTGCCATTTAATTTTGTTCGTAGTCCTTATTTTAGAAAATATTCATTATTTTTGGCAAATAGAAAGTTAACTGGTTACAATCCTCCAAGTTTTAATAGGTTGCGCACTACTCTTTTAGCACAAGAAAAAACACATATCAATATTAAAATTCAACATATTAGAGATAGTAGGAACAAAAAAGCGTATCTATTTGTTCAGACGGTTGGTCGGATATACAAAGAAAACCTCTAATTAATATTATGGCAGCCTCTGAAAATGGAGCAATGTTTATTTCATCAACTAATGCAAGTGGACAGGTGAAGGATGATGATTTTGTAGCCGATGTTTTTTTCACTGCTATTAAAGATGTTGGACCACATAATGTTGTGCAAATCATTACCGACAATGAAGTAACTGCAAGGCTGCCAGGGGAATTATAGAGAAAAAATATCCTCATATATTTTGGACACCTTGTGTGGTACATAACTTGAATTTGGCTCTGAAAAGAATGTGTGACGCACCAGAAAATACATGTGCTTTTGTTCATTGCAGTTGGATTTCGAAATTGATTATTGATTGTCAAACCATTATAATTTTTTATTGTGAATCACGATTTGGCACATTAAAATTTTAACATATATTCAAGTTTTAGGTTATTGAAAATTGTTCAAACTAGATTTGCATATGAAATTATTATGGCTGAACGTTTAAGCAAGGTAAGAATTGCATTGGAGAATATGATAATGGATGAGAGGTGGAAAACCTACAAAGGAGATGGAAAAAGTTCAATTGAAATTAAAGCTCGTGAAGTAAAACAATGCATTGTTGACGATGGGTGGTGGGATAAACTCGACTACTTATTGAATTTCACTAAATCTATTATACAATTTATACGGGTTGCTGATACAGATTCTCCTCTTTTACATCTTCTTTATGACATTCGGGATTCATTGGTAGAAAAATCAAGGTTATTGTTTTCAATCACAAAGAAAAAGATTTACTGATTGGCAGTCAGTTTTTTCAGTGCAATTCATCAGATTTTGGAGGAAAGATGGAACAAAAGCAATACCCCGTTGTATTTTGTAGCACATTCTCTTGTACCAAATAACTATATTGATTCATGGCTCAAAGAGGGATATGGTGCAGAAAGGGTGGCACCTCACACAGATCAAGAAGTTTCTATGAATCGAAATGCTTTTAGAGATTATTTCCTAATCAAGATGATTTAAAAAAAGTGTTCCTGGAATATGGATAACTTTCAAGTGGAACTGGTTCTTTTAGTGATTCATTTGTTATAGATGCAAGGACTTATCAAGAACCAATATCATGGTGGGCTAGTTATTGATTTTCAACCAAATTGATGCAATCATTAGCATTCAAATTACTCTCACCACCAACATCTTCATATATTTGTGAGAGAAATGGGAGTACATACTCCCAAATTTAAAAAGTGAAGAGAAACAAATTGATAAGCAAAAGAGCTGAGGATTTAGTGTATATACATGTCAACACCGGACTCTTAGCAAGGAAAAAGAAGTCATATAAAGACGGGCCTTCAAAATATTGGGACATATGTAAGTTATACATATAATATGTTTAGAAGATTTATAATATTTTATTATTTTGCAGGTGGAGATAACTTTGATATTCATGGAGACATTAATCAATTGGCTGGTCTTGGAAGTAACGACATTTGATGATGACAATTTGAAGGAAAATGAGGAATATAAGATATAAATTTTCATTTTACTTTTTTATAGTGTTTTAGACTTTAATCGTATTAGTTTTTTTTGATATTTTAAACTATAATGAAATGAGTCTTTTATGTTTAGCAATATTAATTATCTTTGTTTTGAATATTTTGATATTATTAAAACTTATTTATTGCAGGATCCTATTTTTTATTATTATAAGTTAAAATTTATTGTCATATCTTCGTACTCGTGTCAGAATTTGAAGAAGTGTCAACATATCCTTTGTTTTAGATGTTTAAGTAACTAACACCTAAATATATACCTGTACCCGTACTCCGAGTAACATAGATCACATTTACCTGAGATGGCATTCATAATCCATTGGTTCATGAAAACAAAAAGTGAAACGATTAATTAATCCAACATAAATCCCCAAGTCCAATCTAGAGGTGTTTTAGTTAACCAATAAAGATTAGCCCATCATTGAATTGCATGGGAGAAAATCGTCTTTATCGTAACACTATCCCCCTTCCCCTCGCCTCACCATTAAAAATGTGTCATATGTCCCATTTAGAGAATAAGAAGCGAGAGCAGAGAGAAATTATGAGCATTTGCAATACACTAGGTGGTTGTGTTATGGATAACTAGACATGTATCACATTTTTAGTAGTGGATAGGATTTCGATGTACGATTTTATGAAGAATTGCATTCCTCCTAATTAAGCTCGGATATATGATTACATTGAAAACATTAGTTCGCTTTATAGTGTTTGGACACGCAAACATCCCCCACTTTTTTTATTTAGCCCATGTAGGGCTGGGATGTAGTTCTCAGCTGAGCGGGTGCTCCCATAAAGGAGAGTAGAATACCCACACAAAGGAAACCCAAGAAACGATAATTAAATTATTCCCTCTGTGCTGAGGGGGTAGAAGTCTCTGACTGAGAGGGGCTACCGCATGAGAGGGAGTAGAAGTGCCTCTCATAGGAGGAGAATTAGAGGCCTGCTAGCGGGTGCCCCATGAAGGGAGTGAGAAGACCCACACAAGAGAACCTAAGAAA